>JAVQIZ010238449.1:0-22154 GCA_036023535.2 Galaxias brevipinnis | reverse complement strand
GAGAGAGAGAGAGAGAGAGAGAGAAAAAGATCCCGGAAAGAGAATATCAGGGGTTTTTTCCGCCCGTTGAGTGCGTTATATAAATGTGGTGGAGACTTCATTACTGCACGGTGCTTGTACATGTTATGGATTCAGTTACCATGACCTTGTTTAGCTGTGGTCAACCTCCTCTCACTGCGTCTTCCACTGGAGGTCAACTGTCAAATGGCCACTCAGTTTATCGCACTGTGTTGTGACATGTCCACGTGTTTACACGTATGGCCCACACAGACACACTCACGCCAGACGGCCTCGTCGGGGGTGAGGGGGTGGGGGGGGGCTGGGTCGGGGAGGGAGGTAGGGAGGGGGGGCAGTCATTAGGCTGCCAGTGTCTATTCATGACGGTGGATATTCATTGCAGCACAGCGCACTTCCAGGTATGACATCATCCCCAATCCCCAGCAATTTTTGATGATGAAGATAATAAATGACCACCTGTCTTCCTCTCTCTCTCTCTCTCTCTCTCTCTCTCTCTCTCTCTCTTAGCCTACAGTACGGATAAATAACAAGGGCGCCCAAGGTGCTGGGAAAAAGAGAAGAAAGGCAATAACGGGGGGGTGCCGAGAACAACAGAAGAAGAAAAGGAGGGATAAAAAAGGAGGAAAGCAACCGCTTTGAAACGGAGGGGAACACCAGGGAAGCCAAGGGGAGGTGGAAGAAGAAAAGATGAGGCCGTTGAAGAAGCAAGGCGGGCGCTCCCCACCCGCCGCCAGGACCCGAGGGGGGGCCAGACGGAGAGGGGGGTCCCAGCCCCCCCTGGAGAAAGCAACCAGGAGAGACAGAGTCCGCAGGGAGACCCCTGGAAAACCAGGACAGGCCCCACCCCCAACCCCCCCGTTTCCCGCCACCCGCTCCCAGAAGGAGCCCATCGCAAATCACCATGACGCCACGAAGAAGGAGGAGCCTAAGGAGACACGGAAAGCTCCGGAGGGCGTCGATAAGGGCGGGACCCAAGACGAGCCAGTGGGCGCCAACGGCAACAGCTCAACTACGGCCCCCTCGAGCCACACCAGCCCCAGCCTAAGGACCCCGATGCCCACGCCCCCGGCGACGTCTACCTCCGCCCCGACGACCAACCACAGCCCTGTGGCAGTGTCCAGCAGGAAAACGGCCACCTTTAAAGCCCGCATCCCCAAGAAGAAATATACTTACGAGCACTTTGCCAACAACGCTAACAGCCTAGCCACAAACCCTACCTCTACCCTCTCGCCAACCACCAACAGTTACTACAGCAGTCAAAATAATAGTTTAAATAGTTTTAATAGCAATGACGATGCTAAAGGTAGTAGCAGCTTTAGTAATAGCATTATTACAAACAGCATCAACAGTACTATTAACAGTACTAGCAACAATTGTAGCCCTGTTAGCAGTAATAACATTAGTAATAATGGTAGTCCTGACAGTGCTAACATTAATAGCATTAGCATTAGCAGTAGTATTTACAGTAAAAACAGCTCAGGAAATCAGACACCGATACCCGCCAGTGTGTTAGCCAGTACAGTTAGTAAGTCTGAAGATGCTAACCACCTTAGCGGTGGCTCTTTGGGAGAGGTGGTTCCCACGGCAGCAGCGCCCCAAGAAGTGGACGCCCCTGCCGGGGGCACTGAGGTTGAGGGGGCCCTTAGCTCAGTGCGATGCTCCTCCACCGACACAGCCAGCGAGCATTCGGCCGACCTGGAGGTGATGGAAACATCGGGACCAACCGTCTCTCAGCGAAGCCCCTTACCAGGATGCCCCAATGGCCTCCCGCCGCCCCCGCACTCACAGAACTCCCTGCCCAGGGACACAGGCCTGTCGGGAGAACTGGCAGACGCTCTGGCCAAGGGCCTGAAGAACCAGAGAGTCCTGTCTCGATGGGCGAGGACACCCGGGCAGAGTGGCCCCTCCGGAGCTGGGGTCAGGCGGAGGGACTCGGGGCCCCTGTCCCCAGTGTTCAGACCGGGGGTGGTGCGCAGGGTGAGCGCCGGCAGCGTGGAGGTCCAGCTCCAAGACGAAGAGGGGCTCGTCCGCTACCCCTTCCACACTGGAGCCTCAGCCCAGGACGAGACCCCCGTGGAGTTCGTCCTGGACGCCCCGCCCTCCGGCTCCGCCCCCGTCGCCACGGGAACCACCGTATGTGTGCCTTTCGGAGGGGGGGAGGAGGGGGGCCCCTTGGTGTACAGAGAGGGGCTGGTCTCCCAGGTGGACCCCCACCCCGCCGTGGCCTTCCCCTACCGGGTGCTGCTGACGGAGGACAGCCAGAGCCTGGAGGAGGACGGGCTGGGGGAGCAGGGCCGGAGGCGGGCCCAGGCCCAGGCCGTGTGGGTGTCCAGGCAGAGCCTCAGGCTGCTCACCCCGCCCTGGGAGCTGCCGCGGCTGGACGGCGGAAGAGAGACGCAGCGAGAGAGGGAGCGGGAGGAGAGGGAGAGGAGGGAGGAGATGGAGGTGGAGAGGGAGGTGTGTCAGCTGAGCATCGGCATGGGGGTGCTGGGAGGGGGCGGGCCCAGGCTGGGGCACGGCTTCTCTCCCCCCGGGGGGGTGGCGGGGGGGCGTCACTATGACAACGGCCAGCCGGCCAACCCGCTGTCCGGTGCTGTGTCCAGCGGGGGCGCCCACAGCCCTGGGGGGGACAGGCAGGGGGACAGAGACGCACACAAACAGCCCCCCACTCCAGAGGAGGACATGGAAGTGTCCCGCTTCAACATGGGGGGTCCAAAGTCCCCCGGCAGCACCCCCCAGACACAGAGACACATCCTCTCCAAGCCACCGCCCAGCTACCCGTCCTCCTCCCCTCTCCTCTCGTCACTCCGGGAGCTGGGACCCCCACACCTCTCCCCCTGCCCCCACCCGCTGGCCAGCCCCCAGCCGCCTCCCTCCCCAGCCTCTTTCGGGGGGCCGGAGACCCATGTCGGCCCGGTCCACCTGCCCCCCGCCGCCGTCGCCAAGAGCAACCCCTCCCTGACGCCCACCCCGGGGGGCTCGGGGTCCTCCTCCGCCTCGTCCTCGCGCTCCCGCACCCCGCTGGCGCTGGCGCAGCAGAAGTACAAGAAGGGCGACGTGGTGTGCACGCCCAACGGCATCCGCAAGAAGTTCAACGGCAAGCAGTGGAGGAGGCTGTGCTCCCGCGAGGGCTGCATGAAAGAGTCCCAGCGCCGCGGCTACTGCTCCAGACACCTCTCCATGAAGTCCAAGGAGGAGGGCGGAGGAGCAGGAGGAGGAGGAGGAGGAGGGGGCAGCAGCTCAGGCACCGTCACGCCCTCCGACCTGCGGGGGCGGGCCAGCAGCGAGCTGGACTGGGACGATACGTCCAGGGGGAGCAGTGAGGCCAGTAGCCGGGGAGGCGGCGGTGGAGGAGGAGGAGGAGGAGGAGGAGGAGGAGGTGAGTCTCGCCCTCGCCTGGTGCTGCCCTCCCTCCTGGCCCAGGACTTCTCGTCCCGCTTTGACTTTGACGAGTGTGAGGCGGCCTCCATGCTGGTGTCCCTGGGGAGCTCCCGCTCAGGCACACCCTCCTTCTCCCCCGTCTCCAACCAGTCGCCCTTCTCCCCCGCCCCCTCGCCCTCCCCCTCGCCCCTCTTCGGCTTCCGGCCCGCCAACTTCTCGCCCATCACCGCCTCCCCCGTCCTCCCCCCTCACCGCCGACACAGGCAGCCCAGCGGCACGGGGGGAGGAGGGGGAGGCAGCAAGCTGGGGGTCCCTAGCGGCGGGGGAGGAGGAGGAGGAGGAGGGGAGAGGCACGTCTCCTCAGTGCAGCCCTCCTATCACACCAGCCTGACCTTCACCGTGCCCATGAGCCCCAGCCGGAGGAAGGGGGAGGGCCCGCTGCCCGCTCCCAGGGGGGACCTGGAGCCCGGCGACCCCAACGGCACCTTCAGGGTGCTGTCCCCTCAGACACCTGCCTTCCCCCGGCCGCGGGGCCTCACCACGCCCTCCTCCTCCTCCAGTCGCCCCCCGTCCTCCACGGCTGCCTCCCCTCCTCCCCTGCTGGTGTCCCCTACGCCCCCGTCCCCGCTCTCCCCGGACGGAGGGCCGCGCCGCCTGCTCCCCGTCCCCCAGCAGGCCACTCGGGACTCGCCCGTCATCGTGAGGAACCCGGAGGTCCGCTTGGCCAAGTTCACCGAGCACCCAAAGAGCTCCCCCTCCTCCACGGAGCTTAGCCACGCCCCCCAGCCCGTCCCGGGCCTCCAGATCCCCGCCCCCATCAACGCCGCCGCTGCCACGGTAACCAACGGCACCGTCCTGCTGCGTAGCCCCGCCCCCACCTTGGTGCTGGTGTCCACGGCTCCGCCCCACCTCCCTGCTCCCGTCGCCCCTGGTAACCCCCTGCAGACGCTGTCCATCACGGTCAACACGACGGTCAGCGGCCCCGCCCCTGGGGGGACAGCCAGTCCAGGAGGGACGGGGGTTTTTGGTGGGGAGCTCCAGCAGCCAGTGCCCTGCCACCCGTCGCCCACAGCCCTGCTGCCCCTCATCCTGCCCACAGAGAGCCTGCACCCTGCCCCCCGCAAAGACATCATCATGGGACGCCCTGGCACTGGTGAGTTCCTCTTCAGGGTCTTTCGTCTATCAAAACATTTGTATTTATAAAAACCTAAAAGGCCAGCGCCTCACGTAGCTCCAAACAACCTGCACCATTCTTGCTGGACAGCTTTGTGTCTATCGTGCCAAATGTAATGCCAACTCGTCACAAAATAATAAGGCAAGTCTTTCTCATGATCTTTTCATTCCCTCGTTTGTAGTTACTGACTAGGGCTGAAGTGGAACAATGAATAGCCAATGGATGGAAAGTGCTAAATATGAAATATTAAGTAAGAGAAACACAGAACCTGGACGAGTGCATCCAAACAATTCAGAGTCAGCAAAGTGTAAGAGGGACACATTGACACCATTTTGAATCGCTGACTGCATTTTCTAAAATCGAGTGTTCACTGTTCAATCTCATGTTTATCTATACTCGATAGTAGACAGTGTAAATATAAACAAATATTTCCATATAGCCTATGAGTAATAACTAGAATATAATATGTGTGTGTGTGTGTGTGTGTGTGTGTGTGATCGAGAGAGAGAGAGAGAAAGAGAGAGAGAGATAGAGAGAGACAAAAAAAATGGCCTATTTATTTTAAAGTTGAACTAATTGAACCAATAGAAAAAGGGCTGTGCCTGTGTCTAATTGACTGAAAGGAATAGGAGTGAGGGTCAGGGTTTGATTGAACAGGATTGGTGCAGTGACTGGGTGGGCAGGTGGAGAGGGACAGGGGAGGGATTACGACCACAGTCTGAAAGTTGGATCACCTCAGAACACCTAACACGCTCGCCCAGCACTTCTGATGTCTCCTCGTCAGCTCGCCGCCAAAACGAGCTCTATGTCGTTTGGAAAATGAAGGAGCTTTAACGAGAGGCTTTCTGGAATGCTTTTCTGTTCCCGCCAAAATTCCCATTTCTGGAACAGGAAGACCTCGGGGGAGGGGGGGGGAGGAATTTCCATCAACAAACAGAATTAGTTACAACACACTGCAGTGGTGGTGGTTCCTAAAATGTTATGGGGGCGTTCGAATATGAGTGTGAATTCGGCTTGTCAAAGGACTAGCTCTTATTTGTTTTGTTGAATTATCACAGTGTTTTTCAGTGGGAGATGCCTCTCTCTTTTAGCGCCCTCGCTTTGGGTCGGTAGTGTGTGGCTCGCTGTGCAGCTCCAGTAAAAGACCATTTAAATATCAAGGTTATTTTTCCACAGAAATCAAACCTTTTTCGGAGGTAGGGGGGGGGAAACAGTGAGGGGGATAATGCAAAGATAATGCAACTATGTAGCGTAGCACACAGGGAGAGCACGATGAGGATCATTATTATTTGCCTCCTCTGTATTAGAATAAGTCATTGATGTGCATGCACCTTACGCCTGAGTTCATGTTCCCTCACACACACACACACACGCACACGCACGCACACACACACACACACACGCACACACACACAACCATATGTAAAGAGACAGAGACACAGAGCTAGATAAATTGACGCAAAACGTTGTATTTAATCCTTATAGTGTTTTATTTGCTTTCTTCACCAATTGTATTATTCAATTGTAATCCATAAAGCTCTAGGTTTGATTTAAGATTTTACTAAATAAAATCCATACAAGTTCCCTTTTTTGTGATAGAAAAAGTAACAATAATTTTACGATGAGCCCATGTCATGGGAATTCAAAGGAATTGAAACATAGAATGATAACAAATTAAAGTGCATTTTAAAATAAATTGGTTAAATCAAAACTGATTTGATATATCCAGAAATGATTAGTTAGAAATTATTTATTCCATAAAAAATAGCCACGTCGTCACCACCCCTTTTGCAATTTATTATTTTTCACGAGCATGCAGTACAATTATTTGATCACAATCAACTCCAATTGAAGCTCATTTCAGCCTTTATAGTCTGTTCCTGTTTTTGCTACTAGTTTAAAAAGACTGGTCCAAACTCAGAGCCAAACTCAGAATCCAGTAAATTCATCCTCTGTAAAATACTATTAGTATTGTTTGTGTTAAGTTATTTTTCACAAACCTTGAGATTGCAAAAACCGTGCACTCTATTTCACAAAAAACCCTGCTTTGCTGGGCCTGGTTTTCTATTGACAATGTTGCAGCATGGACCTGGTAAAATTCACGAATATAGGCAATTATAATTTAATAAAGGCAATTATTAAAAAAATCATAAAAGGTGGCCCTAGTTTAAAAAAATTATAAACCAGACACACAGGTTTTACACTGATTCTTAATTAAACAAATCAGTGTCCTATTTTTTTAATTCAATTGCAGTTTTAATTCAATTTGCTTATCCATTACTTTCCTTTATAGTTAATTTAATGTTACTTTCATCCCTTATAGTAGAAACATTGGTATTTTGGGGGAATTCACTCTTTAATTTACTTGACTTGAATATAATTTTATTTAGTTTACCAAAAAGGTGGCTAATTTATAATAAGGACTATTATTACTGTGAATATGACAGATGACTTCGAACTAATTTGTTGCAAAACATTGGTAATACACTTTTTCTTTGACCTGTATTCTGCTCTGACAGAGAGAAACTTTGAGGAGAAACTTGTTCACATAGCGAGCATGCTGTTTTTAAAGAAAGCCTGCTGTCTTGTTAGCATAGCTTACCCAAGCCGGTGTGGTGGCTGCTGGAAGCCCTTCAACCATGGCCAGGAGTTTACTAGGTCAGGATTAGAACTGAACCCACCCGTCTCCTCCCATTAACCAGCTACCTGCAAGCTGCCTTTTACCGAGCTGCATGTTAACTTTTTTTAAAAACACTTAGTTTGAAGTTGAAAGTCAGTGCTTGTAAATTGAAGTTATGAAATGAAAGTCATTTCAGTCGTATGTAAGTGGGCCTACTAGATCATTTGGATATTGATGTTGAGAAATTGACTCCAAACTCGTAATCCTGTAAAGGACGTGACATCAACAACAGCCTTTGTCCCGTATAAGTCTGCTTGTTCCTCAGACCGTTAATGAGTCTGTCCTATGTTCGTTCTCAGATTGATCGTTTCGTCGTAGGCAAAGTCACACGTAGGAACAGGAAATCCCTCTAGGACATCCCCCCTGGTGAGGCCCAAATGTCTCAGTGGAACTCCCCGAAAGAAAACCAAGATGGCCTCCCGGCTTGTGTTTGCGAGCGTCCATTGAACACGTGTCGTCCTGCGTTTGTTCTCGCTTGCATAAGTCAGACGAGGGATTAGGGAGGTTTATTCAGAGGACAACAGCAACAACAAGAGTGGAGGAAGAGGTTTCAAAGAGAAAGTCACAGTTGGGAGTCCTTTTCTGCCTCCTAAGTGGGCAACGTGGACCAGATCTATGTGGCCAGATATAGACTGTTTCTACTGGGTTTCCAACAACGTGTGCTTTTGTGGGACTGGTTTTAGAATGAGTACAGAATACCGAGGAACAGAGAGAGAGAGACAGAGACAGACAGAGACAGACGGAGAGAGAGAGAGAGAGAGAGAGAGAGAAAGAGAGAGTGGGAGGATGAATGAAAGATGACATGACCTGATAAGATCAAAAAGAAGACGTTTCAACAGCTTTGGAGCAATATTTAGTTTGTTTAGTGTGCGTGTGTGCGTGTGTGTGTTTGCGTGTTTTAATTGTACTGGACACAGACTAGATTGTGTGTAAGCCTATGCTGCTGTGTGTGTCTGAAGAGATGGAGAGCAACGTTCTTCTTTTCATAGCATGATTATGAATAAATTGTGGGAGGTGCTTTTGGATCGAAAATATGTTGTAGGGTATTTCTAATTCTCTGCCTGTGTTATTACCGTAGCAGAGTGTGTGTGGGTGTGTTAAGGAATTCACTGTGCTTCCAGCTCCTACGTGGGATTCCACTTCGTGTGCGTGTGTGTGTGTGTGTGTGTGAGAGAGAGAGAGAGAGAGGAGAGAGAGCCGTTCACGTAGCAAACAGTAAGACTGCATTTAGGTGTCAGATTATGCAAAAAAATGTGTTAATGTTGTGTGTCCGAGTGTTGCGTGTCTGAGTGTTTTGTGTGTCTGAGTACTGTCTATGTGTGTGTGTGTGTGTGTGTGTGTGTGTGTGTGTGTGTCTGAGAGTTGCGTATCTGAGTGTTCTGTGTGTGTGTGTGTGTGTGTGTGTGTGTGTGCACATGCGAGAGAAGAGAGGAGAGAGGTCATGTTAAGAGTAAGGCCGTGTTTTCAAATCTTTTTCTGTCGCTGTAAGTATGCTGAATAAGACGTGTCCCTGTGTGCATGTGTGCGCGCTCGTGTGTGTGTGTGTGTGTGTATACATTCGTGCTTGGAAGTGTAGAAATGTAACATCTCTGAGGGACGAGCCCTGCGAGTGCTTCCACTCAACAAGAGATTGTGAGCCACGTCGAAAGAAAGTCCTCCCCCAAAATGTTTTCACGCTAATAATACGTGTGGGCCCTCACTGTGCCTGTGTGTTTCTCAACACTCACGGCTACTGTTACCGCTCCGGTTTGAACCCATGTTTTGCAGTGTCACAATGAAGACTTCAAAGCCAAGAGAACGGAGAGGATCACAGGCAGAACGTGGTCATAAATCCTGCCACAGGGCCGTCACGAGGACGGAGACGAGCGGGAATGCCACCACAGCTGTAGACATCATAGTGAAACTGCAGCGTGTGTGTGTGTGTGTGTGTGTGTGTGTGATAGACGTGGGACTGTTGCACTCGACTAAATTAGGCTGCATCCAACTGAAAAGTGAGTCACAGTTGTTCTCTGTTGCTGAAACCTCCTCATATTGTTTTTTTATTATTGTGAGACATTGTTGCAGTCTCGTTATGGAAACCTTCAGAGGTCAATTGACTTTGCCGTATTACGTACGCAATACTTTGTCTAAGTTTGCGTGTGTGTGTGTGTGTGTGAGAGAGAGAGAGAGAGAGAGAGAGCGAGACAGAGAGAGAGACCGCACATGGGGTCAGTCTCCGTCGTGCAGAACTTGCAGTAAATACGGCTAAGAGTCATCGAAGGAGAATGAAAGGAGTGTGTCTTATTAGCCTGCATATGGACTCAATTCATTGTTGATTGCATGATATACGTGTGTGTGTGGGGGTGGGGGGGGGGTTTCAGAGTAACCGACTATCTATCATGAAGACCGGAAATGATGTACGAGCACCAAATGTCTGTTGCCACGGCAACAAAGCAAACACCAAACACCAACGATGTATATATGCACAACATACAGTTTTTACGAATAGAAAGTGTCTCATGTGTGTCACTATATAGTACTACACGGTTCCTCTCAGCTCTGTGGAAAGCCACACACACACACACACACACACACACACACACATCCGTTCACTCCTCTCCGTTAATCTCGTCATTTTATTCAAGGTTTGTGAGGGAACTCTAAAGGAAAATACAAACGCCATGAAAGAGGTCTGGGGATTCTGACGTGATTTTGGTGAACCAGTTTTAATTGGACTTTAAAGTGCTCCAGGTTAAATAACCAGGTATGTGAAACAACAACAGTGTGTAAGGTCCTAGAGTGGAAAATCATGTCTGCATTTCTGCCCAACCAGTGTCCTCCATTCTGAAAACTATGATGTCTCCCAAACTGATGAGGCAAAACTGGAAATATATCTTCCAGTTCCTAAGATTTTCAAGCTTAATAATATTTATAATACATCATTGTGTGTGTGTGTGTGCCTGAGGTGTCAAATGTTACATTCCAGTTTCTACAATCTTTCACTTTTTTAGTTCGCAAGTCTCGCAACACTTGCATCCTTTTCCTCCTGCTATGAGAGGTTATCTCTGGACGTCGTTGTTCGGAGTGTGTAAAAAATGTTTTGTTGTATGTAAATACTTAACGAGGTGATCACTCGTTCTCGGCCAGTAAAGTGGTGTTGAACACCTTCACACTAACGGATGCAGTTTGCCACTTGATTCTTGAGGTACTCTGTGCACAGGCAAGTTTGGGTATGCACGCCACAAACCTCAGAAAACACACAAGTCACACACTCACAACAGGCATGTTTAGCTGTTGCTCTGTGAATAGATACACAATGCTATCTTTACTTATTCTGCCTTTAAGTAAAACATGAAACCACCAAACTCGCTTATCCGTGTTAACCCTTCGCTCCAACGCATTGCAGTGGCTCCTGCCGCTCCTCCTCTCCTCTCCTCCGCTGCGCTCTCTCCATCCTGGTCTACCCGGATACGAAAACCCGGGAATAACATCCCCGCCATACACCCCGCCCCCCCCCCTCTCCCTCCCCCCCTCCCCTTCTTTACGTAACGCTTAAAGCCTGGCACACACTGGCTCCCTGACCATGGCAACAGTCTCATCTGGATCAAACAGCCAGTGGGACTGGCACTGATACGCACCAGGAGACGACGCCGGGGCTAGGAAGGTGTCACAGACCGGGTCGCCATCCGCAAAAAAAAAACACTTAACATAAACACACTTTGGAGAACGCCCACCTCCACGGGCATGGCGTTGCGTTCACTGTGAAAGGTTGTTGTTGTGCTAGGAGCCGTGTCGAGTTGTCTCTGAACGGTCGTCTTCCCTCTGTCCTCCCCTCACCGCTTCCTACACTCCTCTCCTCCATCCCTCCTCTTCACCTCTTCGCTTAGCCTCTGTTCTGCCTGTGAGTATTTTCCCAGGCTGTCTGGGGTTGTCTGTCGCCTGGCCCTTCAACCGCAGGCTCACACTGCCTCCAGGTGGTCAGAAACACACATTACAGTGAACACCGCGTCCAGCAGAGAGAAGAAATAAGGAGGCCTGGGCTGCTTTACCTCTGCCGGCCAGTAGGACACAACATCCCCCACTGATGAACGCCAAGGCAACCAGACACCCCATCTGAAACAGAACAGCCTGAGCTTTTCTACAAATCAAGCATTTCAACCGAGCCTTGTTTCTCCCACGCCGTGGGGAGCAGCTAGCCATGGCTCTACTCTGCCTGGGCCTGGTAGCTTCTCCTCCTCCTCCTCCGGACGCTGTGTCACAAACAGGAGGAGAGGGAGGAGGAAGCTAGCGATGGAGGGGAGGCTGTGGCGAGCCACTGCTTGTGGATGCAGCCCCTCAGCTGTCAGATGTGTGTAGGCTGAGACTGAGGAGCTCCTGTTCGGTTGCTCTCCCACACAGCACTTCTCCTTTTGTATTCACTCTCTAGTTTGCCCCGCAATTCCCAGCAACCCAACACACACATTTTGGATGACTCCCCACAGATATGAAGTAGTCACATATATATATATTTTTTTATTTAATCCAGTTTGAAGACTCAAAGTGTGTGTGTGTGTGTGTGTGTGCGTGCGTGCGCGCGCGCGTGCGTGTGTGTGCGTGCGCGTGTGTGTGTGCCGTGGTTAGTCGAGGGGCATGCACAGTCGACGATGGCCCAGAGGTCACCACCACAGGTGATACGAGGACCTGTGCCTGGAACGGCGCTGTTGCCATGGTAACTGAGAAGGGTGTGAAAAAAAGAGTTATTATTGGGTAGAGCGGGTGATTGGTGGTTGGAGAGGAAGGGATAAAAAGAGAGAGACAGAGCGTGAGAGGCAAACACAAACACTAAGGAGGGGTGAAAGATGAATTTGTGAGAGTGGGAGGGAAGCAAGCGAAATAGGGGGGAGAGAGCGAGGTATTCCATGTCTAGTATATAGTAGTTCTCATCAAGCATTAGGCAGGGTGAATGAGCAGAAAGACATGTTTTAGAGAGGGTGCTCCCATACGTGGTGAAGATGTGACATTATGGAACGCTTTCGGGGAATCATCTCAAAGGGCCAATTACCATCCACACAGATAAGGACCCACCAATCTCAGCTGGCAGGCCCCACACTGGTGAGGTGGTTAAGCTTAGCTCAGGGGACCAGGCAGCCTCCATTTTTTCACTCCTCTTAACGTTTGAACTCCTCGTTGTTCATATCCTCCCAGATCTTCTCATCGATGGTCTGCTTTATTGGACTGACTGGATGTTGATGCTCTGCTTGTGGCTGAGTCCCAAAAGAGCCAGTAGGCCTACGGACATCTGTCATCTAGAATGCAAAATACACAGGTTTACAGGGAACATAAAGCACTTGTTTGTCCCTCTTCATGGAGGCCCTTAAATACATGACTATTACTTTACATTATAACTACTAGTAAGAAGGGGAGCAAAGTACCACAAAATGCTGAGTACTTGTAGTTTGTCAAGTTGTATTTTGATTTATTAATAGTGTGCACAGTCTACCGTGACTTTCATGGCTATTTACATAGTAACACATTTTTCGGTTGCTTCTAAACCACAACCAAACAGTTAGCACAAATGGAGCACCACCCTATTTAGCGAATATTAGCCAGCACAGCAGCAATAGAAGAATGCAGGTTGATAGTTGTTTAAAACAAAGAATAAGAATAAATTATCTGAAAAGCTGCATTTATCCATTATTACCATACTCAATAGTTTGGAGTAAACTACTTTAAGTTTGTTTTATTAAAAGATGGGTACAACAATAGGCCTGTCTGCGTTCTTCATTACTGTGCAATATTCCAAGAATTGTACCGTCATTAACACAATGCAACAAGAGACAAGCCCTGTGTATAGGCTTTGTCTCTTATCATCAGTGCTGGTTGGACTTTTCATCTGGGTTGCAACCTCTCAACACCCCTCCCCCTTCTACACATCCTGTCATTCACTCAGTCAAATACTCCCTCCATCTCTCCCTTTAGATGTTTACTGTATTGACTTCTAAAAGAGAGCTCAAGGCACTCTATAAGCCTTAATCTCCATCTCTCCGCCTCTCTGCTGGGAGGAGTTCGGGCCTATTTATTGAACCCCTTTGCCTGCTGCCACAGCCTCAAAGGGCCCTGAACGCCCCACATCTACATGACACAAGGCTTTCTCCCTCAAATCCACGGTTTGGCTTTAGAGAATCACAAGTGAATTGCAGCTAGGGCATGCCTCACAACCACGGTGCTGCTGAATGGCTTCAGTCGTTGACCAAAAGGCAGAATTAGTTACAACTGTACATATAAATGTACATGATTTTTAGGTTAGTTAAAACCTGTTCACGGGACAGAATACAGCGGCCATTGAGTTTGAGATCTTATTGGTCGGCTCCCAAGCTTCCTGCAAGCTGACTGGTCTCTAGGGCACAGTTGCCCCTCCCACCATTGTGTTTTTCTTTTAATCAAACGAACAGCTTATATTTCTGAGTCAAACAGGCAGTGCCACGATACCCTTCCGTTTCCATTGAATCTGTGCTATTTGGCCCACTGTTAATTATTATTTTCGTTTCACATTGTTTTATTAGAGTAGCTGCACGTTGTCGGTGGCGAGAGAGTGAGAGAACAGAGAGAGAGAGAGAGAGAGAGAGAGAGCAATCCAAATGCCTTGGCTCTAGCCTCCGCCCCTTTCCTCCCATGGAGCAGTTCTGTTCTCAGTCCCCCGCCTGCACAGAATGACTCTCAAATCTATTTTTACCCATTTGTACACTAAACTCTGATCCCTTCCTACCAGTATTTAAACCTTCCCAATCTGTTCTCACCTGCATCTCTCTCTCTCTCTCTCTCTCTCCCTCTCTCTCTCTCTCTCGTTCCCTTTTGTGCGTGAATTGCGTACAGTCATGAATGTATTGAGGGCCGCTGCAAAACATTGACCGTAGAATTCACTGGCAGAATGGGCTCCCTCTTACCAGTAAGAGTTTAGGCTTACAGACATTATTGTTAGACTATTACCATGTTTCGCAATAATACTTAGAGACCGTAATCGTATGTTTCCAGACTTCTGATGGAATATTAGCGCCCCGTGCTTTCGATGGACATTTACGGTACCGCATTTGAAACACATACTTTGTTGGGAGGGAACTTCTTTTGACTATATCCCATAGTCGTGCTACGCTTTATATTCGTCTGTCTACTAGAACTATTCAATCCGGTTTGACCTGGAACGAGGTGTTGGTGGTGGTTGGGTTTACTGTATATATGTGTTGAAAGACCAAGTAAGTTAACGGAAGAAACGTTAAAACTGTGTACAGCTATTGTAGGCTTAATATTCATTAACAGTCGCTGTAAAGCTTTCATGGACTAAAATACTAACAACAAAAGACTTATGAACTGTTTCTTTGCGGGGGCCATTGAGTCATAGTATAGTAGAACGTAGTAGTATGTTCGATAAACTGTACTAAGCGAGCCTGAACAACTGGGGTAATTTCGAATAAATGGAGTAGGGAGATGAGTCGGATAGGCTGTCACGTGATACGGTAGATCTCGTTGATGTGAAAACGAACATTGCTGCCGAGATTTGCATATGACTGACATTCCAGCGCACCCTTTAACCAATCAGCGTTTGCGGCATCGGGTTGACAGGTGGTTAGTTTAACCAATGTTGTAGCACAGCTCCTAAAAAGGGGGCGGGGAAGATTTGGGCGAGGTTGACAGACCAAGAGAAGGGGGGAGACATGCAACCTAGTTTAAAACAAGAGGAAGAGGGTGAAAAAAAAAAAAAAGGAAATAGCCAGGACTTGTGTGAAAGGAGAAATCGAAGGGAATATTTCGTGGGTCTGGTTAGATGATGATACGACGATTAATCTTTTTTTATCAAGGATATCTTACACGAGAACCGATCGTGTTAGGGGTGCGCGCGGTGTACGTACGAAGTAGCTAACCTGCTGCAGACAAACCTCACGAGCGGCTGCTATATGTAAAGCCTTGGATTTGGACGCTGTAACAAGAGCATCGCCCACTAAGTGATCTTTCTGCCTTTTACAACTTGACCTCGATTAAGAAAAGAGCAAACAAATGTGATTATAGTCAGATATCGAATAGGTATATCCCCCTTCATCTTTGAGAGTTGTCTTTATCACAGTAGGTGCCACCAAGAATATGCTGGTTTAAACAAAATCTTAGTCTATCGATTTGATCAGCAATGTTTTGATTGGGAAAGGCTGGGGTCAATGTAGCCAGGGACAAAGTAGTAATCGGCGATATACCACAACAGATCGGATTTAGGTAGAGCAACCACTGCTAGCAGGGTAAAATAGATTATGAGAGATGGGTGATGGATGAATGCACGAGCGCTGCATAACAGACAGATAGCTAGCTATCAAGAGTGTGTATACAAATTTGACGAGGTGGATTTTATGTTTGACGTTTTCAAGCGTGTTGCCAGTTGATGACACAATCCAAATAAAAGCAGGTGTTTAGCAAGCTAACGGTTTCAGGAGGTAGTTAATGTAAGTTAAGTTTATTATCATCACTAACCCTCTGATTTGGCAAGCGAACGCCGATATAAATATGTATACGATTACTCGTGTGTTGTGCTGATAAGGTGGTGGCGACATGAGTACAATTCTGTTTATTTTGCCTCTTTCTGTGCGGGTGCAGGACCAGGGGCGTTCCCGAGGGGACGGTTTGATTCGGAATTGTGCACTTCAGTCTGTAGTTGCTGATGAAGAGACAGCAGAATTCGGCACTCGTCTTGTCGGTCGTGAGGACACGATTAGATCATAAATGGTAGCTGGTGTAGAAAATCGATCGATTTTCTAAATAATAAAGTCATCCAACGTCTTCCCTGCTAGTTCGTCTAATTATGTTTGCATCCAAGATCATGTTCCCAATTGAATATATGATTAAAACACAGCGATGCTCCGGCAGTTTTTGACACACTGAAAGTGAAAGAAACAGCTTTTGATATAGCCGTCCAGTTTGCTTTACTTGCCTATTTAGGAGCGCTATATCTTGCATGTGTAGAAAATGATGCGTCTTAATATGACTCGTACAGACTGCGTGGGTCTTAGAGTGCCTCTCTAATCCAGGTCGTGGTTGAACGTGAGGCCCTCTTAACTCCTTCATTGCCGCGGTGTAAGAATAATGTAAACAAACAGTGAGAGGGCATCAGGGGTAATTGGGCCAAGACGATTAGCCGTGCTCTTTGGATGTGTCGTGGATTATATTCAACAGGGTTGGTGCAATTATGTTTTTATGATTAAGAAAAAGATTAAGATTAAGAAAAAATATATCTAATGTTTACTTTAATCAGAGTACGGCATTTCCAGATAAAGTGAGCAGTTGACCTGCAACAGTTATTTTTGTTATCTTTTGGAATGGGGGGATCGTCACTATTTCTCATTTAATGACAAAACAAAAACAAACAGCGGCACTGCGGATGATGTGCAAGTCTGAGTAATGACTGTAGCCTGAAAGAAAAAGGGATTCAAGCACCATCGAACATTTGTTTATCATGGAGTTCATATCTGTACTATCAGTACTGCAGAGTTTGGATTGACCCTCACACACATACGGTCTATGTTGTGAAAGGACGTTTAAGGATACTTTCAGAGTTTTTATTTTTAAAGTGAATAAAGGATTTTCTTCAACCATGTTTTCGTCAGAAAATCCACAATATCTTCGACAAGGATTGAGCATGTTTGGTCAGTCATTTATATTTTCTGTATTGCATGTATTTTAGTTTTTATATTACTTGTCATTTCAGTTGGTGCTAAACAAATTCAAAGTCATCTTAATGTACAGTTACATTAAGTTGTTCTTCAGCCTGGCAACCATGTTTTATGATGTAATGCATTTACAAAGCAGATGCAGAAATAAATAAATTCACTTAAATTAAAAGAATTCAGGCAAAAATACTCACACAAACGATCATTCTTTTTTTGTTGATTGATAGGAAGGGTTCTTTTAACTCAAATGTGTGTGTTGCCATGTTAGAAACGTACAGTATTTGTAATCTAATTGAATAGGCCTGATCGAATGTGTTCAAAGGTACTTCGACATACAACTGTGTGGAATTGAAGAAAAATAATATTGACTTAACCTGTTGTTGCCAGGCATAGTACTGGCCTTTAAGGAGAGTAAAGGACGCTTTATAATACTTATATTGATTTTATGATCAATCCCTTGAGTGAAAGTGGCTGCAGGCATGCTGGCACACCCTTTGCATGTGTCAATAGCAGTGTGATCTGAAACCCAGAGCTTAAGTTGTCCTTTTTGGTTTTGGATGGAATAAATGATCTAATAAGGCAGGTCCCATCAAGGCATTAGCATCCATAACAAATTAGGTACACCGTTTTCCAGAGCAGTACATTTTGTATGTTTGTGACAGATACCTTTCATGAGTTGATTATAAACGATTGTTTTTCATAATTTTACAGTATGGACCAATGTGGAGCCCAGGTCGGTTCCAGTGTTTCCATGGCACTCATTGGTTCCTTTCCTGGCACCCACCCAATCAGATGCGTCCAATCAGCCAGGGGAGGGCCAACAGCCTATCAACCACCCCCAGGCAGCTAACCAGAAGACAGGTACATGTGTTGACATTGGGGGAATTAAGCATTACTTTTGGTCTCCTGCAGCAGACAGCCTTTGGTCTTGATATTTGATCCCTAGCGTTTTAACGAGTACGCTAATTAGATTCATTCTGAATTGTTCCTCTTGTTTCATGTCAACAGACTCTCAGGGGGGTACAGTGCTGCTACAGGAGTCCATGGAGCCCCCAGCCTCTCAGGAGAGGCGTCCCTCATCACGACCCGTCCCCTCCAACGACGACCTGGCCCCAGAGAGGGAGAGGGAGCCTGATAGAGAGAGGGCGGACAGCGAGACCGAGAGTGACGTCGACGACCCGTAAGTCTGTCCGTCCGTCCGTCAGCCGTGGCTGTTCGCCTGCGTGAATGCGTGACCACGCGTGTTTGACCGACCGTCATGTTTGAGTGTCTTTTGTGTTTGTGTACACGTGTGGATATGGATGTAAAAGCATGTTGGCCGTGCAAAGCGGGGGAGAACACAATAATTCCATCTCTGTGTGTTGTGGCACCTACAGCCGTGGCCAGGCAGTCAGCCATTGAATTGTAGGAGCTGTCTGCTGAATCCTCTCTGGAAACAGGGAGTCAGCCATTGAATTGTAGGAGCTGTCTGCTGAATCCTCTCTGGAAACAGGCAGTCAGCCATTGAATTGTAGGAGCTGTCTGCTGAATCCTCTCTGGAAACAGGGAGTTTCCCTTGAGTCTGACAGCTCCTTTGTAAATACATACAATACTCTTTTTTTTTTTTTTTACCCACAAAGTTTTTGTCTATTCTTAGTGTTTTCCTCATCTTTCTCTGTTTTTTTAAGTTGTGCCTAATAAGTGATAATGCTGTGGTCCCAAACTGTCCAGGCTGCTTTTAGTCAACACAAATTGTGCTAACTTGCTAAGTACAAATGTGGGTCATAGAAGTGTCCCTCCTCTGTATCCGTCTAGATTCTTCCCAAGTGTCCTACCTGAGCCGCTCCTGTCAGCGCCGCCTGTCAAGAGACGCACCCAGTCCCTTAGCGCCTTGCCCAAAGATGGCGACAAGAACAGCCCTGGCAAGGTAGCCCCTCAAAACGCCTGCCTTAAGCCCACCAACTGTTCTCTTGTGAACTTCCAACTGCCCTTTGACCTCGGCTCGCCATTGTAACTGACCAGACTGACCCATGAATTGTGTTTTCCGTTTCTCGCAGAGGGAGAAAGATCACATCCGTCGACCAATGAATGCCTTCATGATCTTCAGTAAGCGCCACCGGGCCTTGGTGCACCAGAGGCATCCTAACCAGGACAACCGCACGGTCAGCAAGATCCTGGGGGAGTGGTGGTACGCCCTGGGGCCCAAGGAGAAGCAGAAGTACCACGACCTGGCCTTCCAGGTACACACACAGTACACACACACACACACACACACACACACACACAGAAACAAAAATAAGCACACACATGATGATTTCACCTAATAGGGAATTGGATTAGGTGCCGCAACCTCATCGTAGTCTTCCTCACTACTCTCTCCTCTCTCTCGCTCTGGTTCCCAGGTGAAGGAGGCCCACTTCAAAGCCCACCCAGACTGGAAGTGGTGCAACAAAGACAGAAAGAAGTCCAGCTCAGACGTCCGTGGAGTCCCAGGGGGCAAAGATATTCGAGAGAGGAGCATGTCCGAGACCACTGGTCAGCCTTTCTTTTTTTCTTTCCTCCTTTCTTTCTTTCTTTCTTTCTTTCTTTCTTTCTCTGTTGCTTTTATATCCTTCAATACTTTGTCTTTTAGTTTTGTGGTTTGGCACTCGCCAGTGAAGTTGTGTAATCTATTTGGCCAATGGTTGATTGTATGTGTCCCTGCCACAGTGAGTCATGAAGTGCATATAAATTCAAACTCCTTGTATGGTTTGACTTCTCTCTTGCTCGCTTTCTCCACCCGTCTCTTTTATGAAACATCTAATTCCTCTGGATAGTGCAGCACTTAACAACGCAGGTGAGATAAGCAGCAGGTGAAGTTTCTGTCTTCACCCCTTATAATGCTCTCGTCCCTACAGAGCCCCATACTGTGGAGCTGAAGGGCGGGGGGCCGGGCATGGGGGGTGCCTCGGAGCGGGTAGCAGGGGAGGGGCAGGCTGTCCAGCTGACCCGGCCCCGGGCCTTTTCCCAGAGTGCCATGCACAGCCTGGAGCGCAGTGAGAGGGGCAACACCCAGGCCCTGGCAGAGCTAGCCCAGGTAAACAACCTCTCACTTAGACCCTGGTAGAGCTAGCCCAGGTAAGACCACACTCACATAGACCCTGGCAGAGCTAGTCCAGGTAAAGAACCTCTCACTTAGACCCTGGCAGAGCTAGTCCAGGTAAGACCACACTCACATAGACCCTGGCAGAGCTAGTCCAGGTAAAGAACCTCTCACATAGACCCTGACAGAGCTAGTCCAGGTAAAGCCACACTCACATAGACCCTGACAGAGCTAGCCCAGGTAAAGCCACACTCACATAGACCCTGACAGAGCTAGTCCAGGTAAGACCACACTCACATAGACCCTGGCAGAGCTAGCCCAGGTAAGACCACACTCACTTAGACCCTGGCAGAGCTAGCCCAGGTAAGACCACACTCACCCAGGCCCTGGTTGCCATGGCCCAGACAGCGGAGCGCCATTCACCCTCAGTATGACTGAGTTCAGTATTATCAGCAGGCATCAGAGACATGAGGTCACCATTTGCATTTTTTTTGTTCTTCTCCTTTCTCATTTCTCCTGTCTTTCTTCTTCCAGATGTGTGGGGACAGCCGAAGCCAGTTTTCGGGGCGCGCCCCTCCCCTCTCCCAGTCCCAGCGGGGGGTCAGTGAGGACATGACCAGCGACGAGGAGCGCATGGTCATCTGTGAGGAAGAGGGCGACGACGACGTCATCGGTGAGCCAACTGATACGCCGGCGTACTACAACACCCACAATGCAACTGCAGGCGGTCTAAAAACCTGTTTGAAAATGTTCACTGTGTCTCTGCTGCTCCCCCCCAGAGGACCCCTACCCCAGCGGCTCCATAGACCTCAAGTGTAAGGAGAGGGTGACGGACAGCGACAGCGACAACGGCTCCGGGGACGAGGGGGATCGGAAGGTAACCCTAACCCTAACGCTGCCTGGCCACCTCACGGTCCTCGCCCAAAGCCATCGCTGTTGTTTTCTCATGTTGCCATGTTTGTTCTGTCTCCCTCTCATTTTTCCAGCGCGTTTTCGCTCCGGTGATTTGTTCGTCCTCCCACCCCGCTCCTCACGGCAGGAGTGTCTCCCTCTCCTCCTACCCCTCCACCAAGCGCTACGAGGAGGGGAGAGGTGGAGGAGGAGGAGGAGGAGGAGGAGGAGGAGGAGGAGGAGGGCTCGCGGACCGCAGGAGGAAGAGAGGCCCGGACGGAGGAGAGGGCGAGACGAAGGACCGATACGGAGGAGAGGGAGGAGGAGGAGGAGGAGGAGGAGGAGGAGTGACGTCTCTCTCTCTGTCTCTCCCGTCGTCGGGCCAGTCAGTCATCTCCGGCTCTTCCTCCGGAGGCCCCCTCCCCTCCTCTGTCTCTCACCCGGGGATGAGCCCTCTCCTGGGCCTGGGCGCCGTCAGGGTGGCCTCCACGGTGGTGACTAACGTGGTCCGTCCGGTGGTCAGCACGCCCGTCCCCATCGCCAGCAAACCCCGCGACGGACGGACCTCCTCCAGCCCCCACCCACCCCCGGACAGAAAGCCCCTCCCAATGCCGCCGCAGCAAACACAGTTTCTCATTGGCTCCGGAGCAGGGGGCGGGGCGGCGGCGGCGGCCTTAGGGGGTGGGTACTACTCGTCATCGTCGCCAAGTCCCGTGGGTGGAGGGGCGGGGCATGGGGGGCTGGTGACCAATCTGGTGCTAGGCGGTGCCTTTCAGGCCCAGCCCACTGTGCAGCTGATCAGCTCCCCCTCCCAGCACCAGCCCTCACAACACCAGCTGCCCCCCAGCGCTCCAGTGTCGGGCCCCCAGTACAGCCACAGCAACGGCCCCATGCCCCTGTCTCTGCTCCAGCCCCAGTTCCTCCCTGCGTCCTCCCTGGCGCCCACTGGGGGCAAAGCCATCACCCAGGTCCAGTACATTCTCCCCACCCTCCCGACCAGCACCAACCCCAAGAGCCCCCCTCAGCAGTTCAGCCAGCCAACCGGTATCTTTAACCTGCCCACAGTTCCGCCCACACACGTGTCTTTGGCCAATGGGAAGCAGCCTGGTTCAGGGGCGCTGTCGGGATACGCTTCCAGTCCAGCGATGGGAGTGGTTAGTCCTGGCACTAGAGGTAAGAGGCTCCCATTGTGTGTGTGTGTGTGTGTGTGTGTGTGTGTGTGTGTGTGTGTGTGTGTGTGTGTGTGTGTGTGTGTGTGTGTGTGTGTGTGTGTGTGTGTGTGTGTGT
>JAVQIZ010238448.1:0-15491 GCA_036023535.2 Galaxias brevipinnis | reverse complement strand
ATAGATGTACTCATGATATATGAAATAATCATTAAAAGTGTTAATTGATATCTCTGTGTCCGAGTGGTCTTCCTTGACACCACGATCTCAGGAAGAAGTTTGCAGAAAACTTCAACACTCGGCACTCGGGACTCGGCACTGGGCACACCCGTTGAAGCGCAAACAAAACACGACGACTACGTTAGTGATATTGGGGTTACCCAACGACGGAAGGAGTAAACTTTTCCTGTTTTTATTTCCTGGCCAGGGCAGACGCTGCACTAATCCAGAACTCTCACGCACCTGGGAGAGTGAGTCGAACAACTCGGCTTGGAAAACCACGTGATACGAACGCACTTACACTGAACATTGATACATTGTCATACTGGTGTGAATATTACCCGTAGGCTCCTAGTCAGTAATTGTTTTTAGGCAAACCTTTTATTGTTTTTTTTTATTGCCTGTATTGATTTATATAATTTTAAACATTATAAATTTTAAATACTTTTTATTGCAACCCAGTCTCATGTGTTTGATGTATTGCCGTGGGAACAGACGTTTAGCGTGTCAGTAGGCCCTATATGCACACTTGGGCCTAGTAGGAACCTGACATTAATCTTTGGAGGCTATTAATTCAAAACTGTTATGAAGAGTCTTATCTCCATGACTAAGATTTGTCCCAGTTTATAATGACTAAAACTTTTAGTAGAAGCGGAACAAATAGAGGTTTCCCAGTTCTCCTTAATTTCCGTAGGCCACTATTTTACCTGACTACATTTTAAACATCTTCTGAGTTCTATTAGTATCTCACCAAATTCGTAGAGATTATAGGGCACATTCTGAAGTTTGGAAAAGATGGAAAATGGCTCAACAGCGCCATGTGAGCCCTGCAGTGCACCAAGGACATTTCTCCTCCCATTTTTACTTTTTACTTTGATTTACTTAATATTATGCCCACAAAATGTGAAGAAATCCTGTCAAGTTCTATAATAATTTTTTCCTCAGTCATTTATTTACTCCTCTAGATGTCTCATACTAAAACCAACCCTGCTTCACATTGTGTCATTTGTGATAAACGCATGTGTGTAATACATGCCCTTTTCAAAAGCAGATTACAAAGAGCTTCACATTAATCCACAAGTAAAAAGCTACTATAAGAACGACAAATCTATAAAGCATAGGCGCTTAACTAATTCTATTAATTTCATAGCTTACTGTCGTAGAAAATGCGCTCATATTTCCTCTTACATAATTCGAAATCATGAATTCTAACCGCATTTTAGTAAGTATACTATAAAGGCCACTGTTACTCGTGACATTGACCACCTGTATATGGAAAATAATTTGTAAAATAACTGTTTTGTTTTATGCTTCAGCCCTAGTTCTGTTAAATCTGTTTCCGACTAAGAGGCAAATCTTAAAGATGTCAAAAGATACTTGTATGTGAAATGTTTAAATAACAAAGAAATGTTGGTTAGTCTGAGTAGATAAATTTCAGTCATATTTCAGTCAATCTCCGATTGCAAAAACGAAAATACTTAGAAAACACTTACCAACAATTAGTTGATCTCACCAGTCGGTTCTCAAAGTTGAGATCCTTTTCGACATTGTGCGCTATATACCACCTGCATGTCATGCTAAAATAGAGGTCATCCCTGTGTTTTAAAACAATTTGTCCTATGTACAGTCCCTACCACTGTCTGGTCATCACCTTAGGTCGGAATCGATAAAAGTTAGGCCTACAAAGACCATAATGTGTTTTCATATTTTTCACTTAAGTTTCACTTCAAAAAACAGCAGAACACTTCTCTCAATCAGACCGCATGACAGACCTGCTGCGTTGTTAGAATGTAGAATGTAACCTTGCATTTGCAACTTCCCCATGGTGTGCAAAGAATTTACAATAAACCCCAACGCAGGTTTCCGTTCACTTAGTTTAAAGATGAACAAATTACATCCTGTACACAGGAGGAGACCTGAGGGAAAACAATGCCTATAAATGCCTATGTTTCTTACCAAATGTTTTTACAAAAAAGACCAATTGTGGTTCAGATTCGGGGGTCGACAGGTTGCTTTTTCTGAAGTATTTGCGGTTTATCTAAGACATTAAGACACCCTAGATGGCGCAATTATAACTTTACATTTAGTGCCTGTTGTTTAAATTGAACTGCAGGTGCGCAGAATGCCTGTGTTCTCTCATGTGTCCGCGCAGAGGTGCTTTCCATTCACACAACCACAAAGACATCTTTAGAAGCCAGACAGTTGCTTTTTCTGTGATAAACAGTTCTAATGTCATTACGGCAAACTCAGCATTTTAAATGTGAGCTTAAACTACATGCAACTTTTTTGTATTGAGATATTATCTTAATACCTACAGTTTGCACATTATAATATCTATGGGAGAATGAAAAATCGTCTCAAATTTTGTCTGCCACCGGTTAGCCTAGGATCTGCCGCGAAACTATGACGAATTGATTTATGGCACAAGTGTGTCACTAAATCAGGAAGATAATACTATTCTATTGATATTATGATCGTGCTAACCATAGGCATACATTTAGTGCTAACAACAGGGACCACGACCATTCTGCATGTCTTGTTGGTTAGGTAAAATAATTACACTAAGCAAACGGTAGGGGTTCCCAAAACCAGAAACTACATAGGCCCTACAGTCGCTTTAACTTAAAGTTATATTTTGGATGGTATTTTTAACCGAATGTTTTATTATGTCTCACTGTGACAAAGAAAGGCTTGGGCTTCCCTCTAGTGTGCATATATTGCTCTTTCAGTTGCCCACTTCACCAACTCACTTGAACCCTCACTAACTTGCTTAAATGCTCACTCACTCACTGACTCAAAATAATAAAACCCTCACTTGCTCACTTACTCGCCCCTTGCTTGAAAATGCACTGGCTCACGAAGTCATTAACTCATTGGCCCAGTCCCTCAGAGGTTTGTCATTCATTCAGCTATCAACTGTCTCACATTCAAGCACTAAGCAACGCCCCCTGCCTTCTTCCCTAGGGAGCTGAAGCCTGGTCATCAAATGTGTTATATCCTGGGGAGAAATTGATCATTTACCTTAGACAGTGCCATTTTATTGTCATACTCAAGGTGAGGCATTTTACAGTCACACAGTTGATAGGCTAAGGAATCCATGGTGTGGGTGAAGTTTTTCAAATCTAAAATATGTTAAGAATACACAATAAAGTGCAAGACACATCTCACATTCCACAGATGTCTCAGGGAAGGTTTAGGAAAAGACTCAAATACTGTCTTGAACTCTCTCTTTATCTTTCTCTCTCTAGTCTTCTACTTTTATCTCTGTCAATCTTTTTCTTTAGAAAGCAACCCGTTCAATTTGATGTTGACACAGGGAGGATGAGGGCGTTAAGGGCTGATACAGTTTTGAAAGTAAACATTTCTCTTTAGATTGCTAATGTGGGGTCCTTTTACAGTGAAGAAAACAATTAAAAATTGCACATACAGGACAGGTGAAAAAAAGGTATGGTAACCAGGTGAAACTGATTTGTTAAGCTTTAGGACCTCACGATTTATCTTTAGTCGTAAGAAGAGCATGAACAATTTTGTGGCTCCTTATATTAAATTAAACACACCAGAAGGATTCACTGTTGAACCAGGACAGGTAGACACACACATGATACGGATCTTGAGGCAATGCTGACCTTTACCTTCACTAAATGGCTCATTATCATTGGTTGAGAAAGTCCTCCACATAATGCAGAGTGGATACTTGAAACTACTCCAGAGCCGGTTACATTCGGACCATAAATTTCACTCCTACCATAGTTAGCCAGTTACAGCACTACCAGTGAGTCACGCCTACACGTGTAGTCCACTTGTAGTCACTGTCTTTTTGTGATGGGAGAGGCTGAGGTGTGACCCTGTCTATTGTCTTTTGACAAAAGTGAGGGAAGATTGCCTTGTGTTTTTGGCAAGAACGTCAAGGCTTATTGTTTTTCTAATATTAGATTTCGTGCCGGATCAGATTTCAGTGTGGCTCTGTTTCCCAAGAAAAGCCACCCCATCAGAGTGTGAAACAACAGAAACGTGTCAGGCAGATCGTTTTCACTTCTATTTTTTGAATTATTTAATGTTTTTTGAATACTTTTTGACTACATCGTTTATTTTTCTAGCCGGTATCAGCAGAGGGAAGGCAAATTCAGTTTTTTTTATGTAAGTCCTTCTTGCGTCCTTTCCCCCCAGTCGTATACAGTCAGCTAATGCTGCTTTGGAGCAAATACCACTGCGTGGGGGAAAGGGAGACTAAACTTTGAACTTTTCCTTGTCAGCTGACTCGAGATAAGGCACTGAGCGGCAGCCCACAGCCGCCCTGCTCGCTCACGGTTGACACACAGCCTTACGCAGAAGCCACTATCTGGAAGAGAAACCCATGTTCTGAAAGCAGCAGGTCACAACACTGCCCTGGGGGTTTTCCTCCGGAGGACGGATCAACACTCGCAGGCCAGACGGCCATGTGTTTGAATTCCCCGGCACAGGTGAGTGGGTCTGCTGGTTCGGCAGCACAGCATAGCGGAGAGGCAGGCACGCAGGCAGGCAGGCAGGTAGGGCCGGGCTGACTTGGCTTAGGAATGTCTTTCAAGTCCCAAACAGTACAGGGTGGTGCAGAGAGAGAGAAAGAGAGAGAGAGTGAGAGAGAGAGAGGAGGAGGGAGGGGGGGGGGGCGGAATGAGACGATGGGAGAGGGATTGCCGAAGGGGTGAGAGAGGGGGAGAGGTAAGGCAGAGGCAGATGGAGGAGTGTAGGGGAAGATGGGAGGAAGTAAGGGGGACGTGTAGAACGAGAGGAAAAGACTGAGCCGCACACAGCCCCTGAGAGCGAAGAACACAACAATCACAGCCGAGCTAGGGGAGGGGGGCTCCTGGTCTCACTGGCTCCATGGCCGCCTGAGTAACTAACAACACTTCTGTCCCCCAGGGCACAGAAGAAAGGGAGTGAGCGGAGAGAGAGAGAAAGGCAGGAAGATAGAGGGCAGGTAGGAATGACGAGAGTGAAAACAAGGGTGGGAGGAGAGAGACAAAAGAAGGGAGGGGAGGGAGGGAGGGAGTGAGGGAGAGAGAAGGGAGGAACTTTTGCTCTCTATCTCTGTTGTTAGTCACTGAAATGGTGAACCTGTCTGTATGGTACTAGGGACGTTTCTGTGTCACCACACCAAACCTGCTGGAGGACTCACTATTAACAGGCATGGATTTTCTGCTGGATTCTGGCTAAGTGTTTGACCGGACTATCCTTTCTCCCGACTTTTCCTCCTAAGTCGACGTCCACGGGGATCTCCCCGCTCTGAGATCCCAGTGGAACCACGGAGCCCCTAACCACCATGGCGATCGCCCTCTTCCGGGGAAAGTGGGGGCAGAAGCCGCAGGACGCCGCCGAGAAGCGACCGGCGGCCGCGGTGCAGCCCAGCCACACGGAGGACGAAGATGACGACGATGAGGCAAACATCAGGGCGCCCATACGGCGCAATTCCCGCTTCTACCGCTCGATGAGAAAGAAGAAGATGTCCGCCTCAGAACAGTCTGAAAGTAAGAGCAACCACTTGGTAAAATAGGTACCTACTTCTTCGGTCACAACCAGCTCTGTGTCTGTATTTATCAACTTATAGTTGCTGTTTTCATATCGGAGATTGTCTATGTACACGTCAGTATTATCTATCTTTTTTCATATTATGGTTTAATTTATCATTTAGAGGGCCTTTGTGCATGTCAAACAAGTGTGTTTGTTCATTTCAATTCCCTGGCCTGTGCTGGAGGTTAATGGTGTCTCTGTTTGGATAACAGAGAGTCTCCCATTGAATCACAATGGAATGAAAAGGAATATGAATTCCAATGACACTATCTAATTCCAGGCCGCAACCTGATCCCTTTTATGCCTCTGTCCGGGTCGTATTGTCGTCGTTAGTCCTCTGCTTTCTATTGAACAACTAAAGTGCTTGTGTCCTTCCTAGTATAGGAGACGCAGGCTTACGGCTGCTCTTCGACTCTACTGTAGAAAGCAAAAGGAAACCTGAGAAACGGGTTCCCTTGTTTGAAATGTCCCAGAGACTATCGGGACGCCCTGTTGAATTGTGTCGGTGACCTTAGACCCCTCCTAGTTTACACAACAAGCAGCGTGACACCATAGGAGTTGCTGAATTACGCTAGGTTACCCAGTTTAGCAGCAAACCATCAAAAGTGTTGTAAAGTGTTGTAATCATTGAAAGTGAGGTCCCAATGTATAGATATATATATTTAATTCTCACAACATTATATTTTAAACACTATCTCGCTTGTTTGAACAAAACGTTCAACTATGCCCTTACATGCATTATCAATAACTTATTAGCTGATAATGTCAGCAGAAAGTCAAGCATGTCTGGTCAATTCAGCATTATGAGGGGAAATTCTCCAATGTCTTTCCTGGTCCAATGGAAACATTGCCCTATGTGTCTAACTGGCCGATACTGGGAGGGTAATTCAATATTATATGACTTGATAAAGCTACACCAGGCGCCCTTGTTAAACATAGCATAGTCTAATCATGAAACAATTGTGTCTGTTGCAAAGTTTTTTTAAATTAAGTATCTATAGTAGTAACTATATCACATATAGTGATATATATATATATAATAAGTATCACTTTGAGACCACCCAAGCTATTTTCTTATGTTGAGTCTTTTAGTTCTTGGGCAGTTTGAAAGAAACGTTTGCACTGAGGCTTTCATTTATGATAACCTTATCTTATCACCATTCAAGTGCCGTCTCACTTGCATGAGTTGCGCAACAACCATTTCTCTTTTTTCTCTTGTTTCGAAAGAATGGAAGAGACCTTTAAGTAATTTTTGTTTTCACACCAAAATAATGATAACATGGATTGACAAATGTATACATGTACCTTAAGTTTTCTTTTAATCATCATGACATTCCATGTTTCGTGCTCAACAACCATGAAGGCCCCCGCTTTTGTAACTGCTTGAGTGTGGAGATTCATGCTGTTGCAATCAACAGAATTGTTAATACCAGACTTTCTCAATAGATAAAGTGCCCATTGTCAATGTGTACATGTGTTATTCTGCTATCACACAAATTACTTTAATTGGTGCACTAACTGGGATAGCTGCTCTAACTGGATGGTGGAGCTACTGTGGTAATGGAAATTCGTTTGTATGAAATTATCATTATGTAACAACTCATTCCCAGATCTCTTATGGCCAATATGCCTGGTTAATTCATCAAGTAGGACCGCGAGTACAAAGTCTGTTTGGAAGTCTTCCCCTCCGCTGGAATACATAAGTGCATACCTGTACGTCAATAGATCACAAGCACAGCACCAGAGAACACGGTGTGCCTACAGACTCTCAGATCAGCAGAAAAGGACACTTGTCAAAAAAGTCACTGAGGAATAGGATTACAGCATGCATATTGCTGAAGCAATGGAACCAATCTATAAATATCATACTTCTTATAAGATCGGCATTTTATTACATTATATAATTACATTACATTACATTCATTTAGCAGACGCTATTATCCAAAGCGACTTATTGGGCTATGAAAATCAGGCGGGCATTGGTCCTTTTAAGTGGTTATGGCAAACAACAGTCCACAATAGTAAGTCAATCCTGGCTTTTCTTCCAATGCCTTGGAGGCTATTGTCCCAGGCAATTATGAACTGATTCCATGACCTAGGAACATATGTAGAGCTCAGCTGCCAAATATCCTCCTGGAAGGAGCTCTACACACAATCACAATGAGGTTGCTTTTGCATACAATCCCAGTGTCCCAGTAGTTCAGGGCAGCAACCATTTTCAAACAACTTAATGATGTGTAGATAACCTTTTCTCTCGACCGTGGTACACACCCAGGAAGTAAATCTACATGTTCTAGTGTTTTCCAAACAAACTGGTGACCTGTATTCGAGCCGTCACAATAACGACCACGATACACTCCCTTGTTATTGATATAACCATTGATAGCTTTAGGCTGCCAAGCCTGGGTATGACCTGAAACAGCTCCCAGTGACTCTTCAGAATGTCGCTCTTGGGTACACATATACTGTAGTCCCAGTGACTCTGATCAGAGGGAGCAGGTTCCCAGCGCTTGCCGTGGTCAAGGCTGCGAGGGCTAAGCAATACCACTGCAGCTTAACATTCATGGACCATAATGGAGGTGGTTATACAAACAATGTACTAAGTCTGAGGTAAAAAAAAGAAAAAGGAAAGGCTAAGTTGGCGTGACTGGAACAGAAACACAATAGTTCACGTCCTAAATGCAGAGACACACACGCAGCCACAAGATCGTGCGCGTAGACACACCGACCTCACACACACAATCCCATTCAGCACACTCTCATAAGCAGCACATTATTTAATTTAAACAGAGGTTTCAAAGTCACAACTACCCTCCAGTCTGCTCTCTGTTCTCAAAGGAGGATCTGTCTATTGTGTGCATGCCTGCGTGTGTGTGCTGTGTGTGACAGAGAGAGAAAGAGACAGAGAGAGAGAGAAAGAGAGAGAGAGTGTTTGTGTGTGTGTGTGTGTGTGTGTGTGTGTGTGTGTGTGTGTGTGTGTGTGGAAGAACTTGATGAGGAACCGCACAACCTGATAAAAGCTTTTAATGAACTTTGTTTATTGCTTTTTTCATACACAAATTGACTTGTCAAATGTCAAAGCGATTGGGCGAGTGACAGTTCATGTCATAGTAGTGGCAGCACAAAAACAACATCATACAATGTATAGCAACTACAAGGAAAAACAACACAAACAATCAGCTCGGTCATATTAGTCATATCTGAGTCATATCTAACTTGATAACCTCACCCTTTTGGTCAGAATAAAAACAAATAATAAGTAAAGAAGATGAGATGGGTTTTATTGGGGAATAACTGGGAAGGTAATTTGTATCTGAATAGGCAACGAAAAGCCCCCACATATTTAATAATTTCTTGGAAGAGCCTGTCAGAAAATGGGATTTTTTTCAAGCTGTAAATGATTTAAAATGTATTGTATTCACAGTGTCAACTGATTAGTATTCTAGCCAATAATGTCACAAAAGCTATCAGATCCCCTTGGAGCCTAGACAAAGGCAACTGTGGGATACTGAACAGAGCAGTAAGGGTGTTAAGACTCGATAAGGGTCCAAGGGTCCTTCATCATTGTTAAAAATCCAAGTCCAGCAATAATGCAAAGATTTATGTGAATGAAACACATGCATATTTGCGGAATTGCAGGCGTTTGATGACATTAGTCACAATAGGGATCAACATTGTCATATGTTTGGGAAAGCCTGACTGTGTTCCAATGAATGTGGTAAGCAACTTTACCTTGAATCAACCCGTGGGTTTCGCAGACAGATGAGGTATGCACACGATTAAGAATATCCACCCTAAGTACCTCAGAGATCCCCTCCCCCAAGGAGAATTCATGGAGTTCAGAGGTTAAAGATAAGGCTTGGATTTGACTGTAAATATATGAAATCATACCTTTCATCACAGGGACCTGAGTGGGAACAGCATCTTGACTCGTGTCAGTAGGCAGGCTATTGAACTGGGCTACAAACAACACTACGAATTTGCAGGTGTGAACTGAAAAATGTTGGCCTGAGACATAGGGATCAGACAAATCACAAAAAGACAAAGGATAAATTGACGCCCAGCTGCAACAACACTTGCAGTAAAAACTCCCTGCTACAACCACGATCAGGGGTGATGTGTGTATTACAGACACTCACAGGATGTTGCTGGGTGTGCGGTAGTTGCCCCTGTGAGGGAGGGAATGTGAGTGTACCAGAGTGAGTGTGGCTCAGAAAGCACCAGGGAGCTCAGAAGAACGCTAGTGGAGTTTTCATTTCCTCCCTACTTCACTGTGGCCCCTTCAGCGCGAGCTCTTTCCCCTCCTCCTCTGACACACTTAATCCTCCTCTCGTTCTCTCTCTCTCTCTCTCTTTCTCTCTCTCTCTCTCTCTCTCTCTCTCTCTCTCTGTATCTCTCCCAATCTCTGTCAATCTCTTTCTATATCTCTCCTCTCTTACTCTCTTTCTCCCCTACTACTTTCTCTCTCTTATTTTCATTTATTTTCTTTCTCCCTTTCTGCCGTCCCTTTCCGTGTCACCTCTCATCTCCTCGGTCTTTAACCCCCTATCCTTCTCTGTCGTTCTTTGCCATCTTTCTCCATTTCTCTCTATGAGGGACAAGACGTCACCAACGCAGGCCAATAACTTATCGTCTTTCTTTTAAACCTCCTCCCTCCCTTCTATACCCGCTCTCCCTCCAGATCAAACCACTGCTTCTCCCAGGGGGGGCCAGGAGTCCAGTCCAGCCAACCAGCAGGGCAGCTCCCTCAGTGTCCCCGTGCGGATTAAACCACCTCTGTCACCGCGGACAGTACGGTAGGCTCTCTCCTCCACTGCCTGCCACCCATACCTGAGGCGGACCAAACACACACACACACAGACACACACACACACACACACACACACACCCACACACACTATGCCACACATGCATACATACACTCTCACTCACTTTCCTGTTTAGAAGGCGAGAATAAAAGAAATAGGGCCTTTTTGTGTTGGTTAGTATTTTATCACACACACTTGCATTAACAAACAAACACATGCACATGCATACCCAAAAACACACACAAAATCAGAAATCCAATACACATGTCTATCTAATTGCACCTGCATTCGATGTATTGTAACACAATTCCAGCGCTGCAGCCTTCAGCTACTGACATTAATAGTTTTATTTTTGCTTTATATCACTCTGTCTGCCTCCCACAGTTCATTCAATCACTGCGAGTGCTTTGATAAAAAAAGAAAAAAAAAGACGTCGTCCTTGCTGGATTTCATAACTGCTCTATTGATGTGCCTTTTTCCCTTCTAAATTCAGTTCGCCGTCCTCACCGAGGCTACCTCATTCCGGAAACGGGTTGCCAAGCAACGGGGAGCCCAGGAGCTCACGGTCGCCTGCTGGCGGGGCCCTTCCCTCTGTGGACGGTGGGAGGAAAGGAGGAGGAGGAGGTGGAAGAGCGGAGGCATCTCCCACGGCGAATGGTCAGTACCGCGGAGCTGACGGGATTGCATACCGGTCGCACGATTTCGCTCGTCCCAGCGGAGACATGGAAAGCCTCTCGGAACGCACGGCCGCCGCCTGCTCGGTGCGGGAGCCCAGAGGGGACACTGGCACTAGGACCCCGCGCCGGCCCAGTTCTGAGGTGGCCGACCCCGACCGTGTCAAGCTCAGGTAAAAAAAATTGAAAAATAAATTAAACTAAAGTGGTCGAGGTAGGAGAAATTGAAGTGTGATGGACAGGGCAGAGACAGACAGAGAGAAAACACACAAGAGGTTTTGCTGCTTTTTATTTCTTTTGCTTGTGCGTTCGCTGTAAAGCTCTTGAAGCCACCTGTTTTCATAAAAGATGTGTCATAGAATGTCATCCCCTGAATGGCATTTAGAGGGCTGAGTCATTGTGTTAATTGTGTTGCATGGAATATGCCGAGAAGAATGCTGAGACAAAGATTGTTAGTGCACCTTATAATTTTGTGAACTTAGAAAATGACATGGCGCGTAGGTTACTTGTTCAGGTGCACTAAACCTCTATTTGAAACAAACAAATAACTATTAATTAAGAATCTCTGACGTATTACCTAACTCGAATCCGGAAAAGTGCAGACTGAGGTGCCATGTCATTTGTGTAAATGGATGTGTCGTAACATCATTGCGCACAAATAAATTATGGGACGAGAGCTGCTGTTGTTTTGTACTGGACTTGATTGTCTGTCACTCACTTTTACTTTCCCCTGCTCTCTCTCCCTCTCTCTCTCTCTCTCTCTCTCTCTCTCTCTCTCTCTCTCTGTCTCTCTCTCTCTCTCACACTCTCTCTTTCTCTCTCTCTCTCTTTCTCTCTCTCTATCCCCCCCACCCTCTCTCTCTCTCTCTTTGCCTCTTCCTCTCTCTTCCTCCTTCTTCTCAGGTTGGTGAGCAATGGGGAGCAGATGAAAATAGAAACCATCTGCCACAGCCTGAACATCGTGAAAAACATTGGTAAGCGCATAGCAGCAGGCCAGTAGGGTTTCTCAGGCTAGGTGAAGGTGACGTGTCTCTATTTCGCCCCCTCATTCACCCCCATAGCGCCATCTGTGATTGGATACTTGTGGTGATTCTCTTTTATGTTGTTATGTGCACTGCATCCCACATACTTTTAGCATTTCCTTGTTAGAACACAACACAATTTAACACAATAACACAATTTCCACAACATTTTGTTATCGCTGACTAAACGTTTGGCCATCTTTTATTTATGAAGTTATGACAACTTTGATTATAAACAAAGTTTTGCCAACAAACACATTTGCTCACTGTTGCTCGTCTCCAGTTCTCATTAACAGTAGTAGCAAAATAATTTTTTACATGTTCTTTAAGCCAGCAAAAGATTTTTTAAAGGTAAAATTCTTTGTAAACACACAAACAGCATAGGTTTTGCCCATATTTCCTGTTTCTTTAAGAACCATACTCTTGCACTTAGCTAACGACCTGTCACTTGTCATATGTGCTGTAAATTCACTTACACACATCTGATTAGATCTTTAAGCATCGAGGACACGTTTGATCGAGTGACTCTGGTTGGACACCACATAGATATTGGAACATGTGAACAGTCTGTGAGACACCAAAGGCAGGCGACGGGGTTAATATATTTGCTTAGTGTTGAAAGAAAAACAAATGGGCTAGCGATGGAGACAGGCCAAAGGTCAGATGGCAGCGCACTTCAAATGCACACAGAACACACCTATTTGACTCACATGACTGAACGCTTTGAGAGGCATTCAGGGCATAACTCTGAAAGTAGAAATGAAGAAAGTGGCTTTGAGCACTGTGTGAGCCCTGTCCAAGCCCTCTGAAGAGGTCTGTGTGTCAAACCGGCACTCTCATTCTCTCCCTTCACCCCTGTCTCTCGTCCAGTGCATACTCACTCCATTCCAGTCGAAATAATCTTTCTCTCAGACTCTTTCATATGTTCTAATTTGTCTAACTAGTCCTCTCTGCCTCTCCCTCCATCTCTCTCCATCATTCCACCACCACCTTCACCCTTTCTCTCTCTCTCGGCTATGCCGTTTCTGTCTCTTATGTAAGTGTCAGTCCAGACGCCCACCTAGCAGGCAGCTGAATCTGACGGAGGGGCCTTATGCAACAGGCACTAACCGTTCAAAGTCACCTTGCCTCTCTCTACAGCACAAAAGGACAGCACACACACACTCACAAAATGATACACACACCCGGCACTCGGACTACACACGGTGACAACAGTTTCACAGTGCTCCCCTGCCTTGGCTCACTTGATTTATAACCTGTCTTTCAGTGGCTACTACCCTAGAGAACAATCAGGGAGAGGAGTTTGTTACAACTCGCGTCTCCCATTTTGAAACACCTCAAAAAGATCAATTCTGTTCACAATTCACGGTGGCCATGTTGATCATGATTACTATCAATCTTTTGTCAATCTTTCATCCTAGTCTTCATCATAGTGTCCTGTCAGAGTTCCTGTGGTTCTCTGAATGTGTGTGTGTGTTTCAGCACCCATACACCACAACGAAATATTCTTGTCAGCTCCATGTTGGCGCAGAGCCGTGAACCATCTCAGGCAGACAAGAAGGCCTTTCGTTGCCTTACTGCAAACGAGTTATGTGCAATAAAATCAACAATGACAAAGCGATGTTACTTTCAAACCCTCGTAAACTGGAACACTAACACCGTTTCAAATCTCTGGTGAGGTGCACAATGTCATCTGCCGACTTACGCTGGGCCTTGTTTATCTTCTGACATGCACTCTCTCTCGCTCCTCCTCCTCCTCCACGACTCTCTGTCCTCCCTACAGCCTTCTTTTACCAGGAGTACAGAGACACCTCCAAGCAGCAGGAGATCGAGCAGAGGCGGCAGCTCGATGGGCTTCCACCCGGGGCCGCGGCGGGGCCGGGGGGAGCCATGTCACCCCCGGCGTTGCAGCTGCAGCTCAGGAATAGCGCCCGCTCCCTCAGCCTCTGGCAGAACCTAGAGGTCGTGCAGCAGAGCGGGCTGCTCTCACAGCTGCCTCAGAGGGAGATCATCATACAAGAGGTGAGGAGGACAAAGGGCAAAGGTCAAAGGGGTATTTGAGGTTGTGATGTATAGTGATGGACATATGCGAGGCAACGAGGAACAATAAGGAAAAGTTGTCAATGTCGCATTCCATGTTAAAACAGGTAGTGGTATATCCACTGCTGCTGGAGTGAAAGGGTCCTAGTTTTTAGGACCATGCAACACCAGCCAACCTTTCCAGCACATTGGACAGGTTCATTTTAAAATAATCATTATAATTTTCAAGTATTCACATGTTTACACGTTTGGTACGGCGTTCCATTAGGCTAAATCTATTTCCTGATGGAACAAGTTGACGTTGGCTTTGGGTGGGTTGGAGAGGCAGTGGATTTTATTGTCACCACGCCTCAATAATAATGAATCATACTCCTGTGTTGCCAAGCGATTGAAGCGCATGCTAGCTCATGGTTTGACTAAAATTAAAAAGGCTGTTGGCATTAAGCCTATAACACAGTTGATGACATCAGATGTTATTTATCTCAGTCATATATTCTTGTCAATAAGATGGGGTCATATTCAAATAGTTCTACTGAGTCCCAAATGAAAACTCCTTAAGCTATACATGAACCAATAACCATGACATGAAACTGTAAACACAGCGTACTACTATCTTAACGACGTGACCTGGTTCTCCTCCTGTCTATCTCTAGGCCATGTTTGAGTTGGTGTCTTCTGAAGCGTCCTATTACAAGAGTCTCGAAGTGCTGGAGACTCACTTCCTACGGAACCCCGTATTGATCAACACTCTCAGCCAATCAGACATGCACTTCCTGTTCTCTAATATTGAGGAAGTAATGAAGGCAAGCGAAAGGTAAGGCCAGGCAAACAAATGGTTTCTCACCAGACTATGCCATGGGGTTGGGCTTAATAGTATGCAAACGCCTATCCAACCTTTGTTAGATCTGCTAGCATTGAGGCCCGATATCCCGTACAGAGATTTTTGCCTAGTTCTAGACTAAATCTCACTGTCGGTGTAGATTCTCCATTGAAAATGTTTTTCACTTTAGGACATGGCTTAATCCCTGTATGGGAAACCAGGCCGTACAGTCCCACACCATATGTTATTAAAACGTTATATTTTCAAAGGAACGTCTGGCCCGATTTGACCTAAATGGTCTGCTGTGCCTGAACTAAAGCTGCAGGATTTGCCCCTCCTAATTATGTCTTCTTGTGTCAATTCCTTTCCTTGGCAGGTTTCTGATGGACCTGGAGAATCGCATCGAGCAGTCCCTCCAGATCTCTGATGTGTGTGACATAGTCCACCACCACGCCGTGGAATTCTTCCATGTCTTCATCTCCTACGTGATCAACCAGGTGTACCAGGAGAAGAACTACAGACGCATATTGTGGGTACCCAA
>JAVQIZ010238429.1:0-16099 GCA_036023535.2 Galaxias brevipinnis | reverse complement strand
TATATACCCCAATGACTGACGCACATCCTGTTTCACACACACACACACACACACACACACACACACACACACACACACACACACACACACACACACAGTGACAAACCACGAACGCATGTTTCTATACGCTCACACAAATACACACACTAAAAAACGGTGAGGCCTGGAGGTTAATAAAGATACTTAAGAGATGACAATAAGTTGTCAGCAGCTCTTAATTCTCTAGGGTGGATTCTCAAAGCCTGCTGGTCCACCACAGCCAGGCAGGGACCAGAGTCCTCTCTGACCTATCTGTAGAAGCCCAACACAGGACTAAGGCCTGAATGGACAGGGTGATTTAATACATTATACTGTGGCTATACTAAGACCGCATTCGGCCTGGAAGCTATCTAGATTTTTATAACCTACTGAACTTAAACCGAGTGGAGGTTTGATTGGTGCTGGCCATGGCCATGTTGTTGAGGTGTGTCTAAAAACTCTCACTCTCTTTCTCTCTTTCTCTCTCTCTCTCTCTCTCTCTCTCTCTCTCTGCACCTCTCATAGACCCCCAGTCGTATGGCTCTGGCCCCTGGTCCACTTTCACCTTTCCCTCTCAAACTTTTCCTCTCACCACCACGCACCTGCCCCCCTCAACCCAAGGGCCGACCCCTGAGGTGAAACCTTACTCGAGGCTAACTTTAGCACTGGTGTGAGCCTATGTTCACTGACACAATTCTCCACACCTCTCTCTTTCTCCCTCTCTCACTTTGTCTCTTAATCTATCTGTCCCTGGAGACCGTACGTCTGTCTTCACAGACCTGTGTATGTCAAAAACAATTAGAAAATACATTTTTTTATTAATGAAGTAGTTATGAATATATTTGTAAAAAATATGTAAATCTTAAAAAGTAAAACTTTTATAAAACTATGATTTTACTATCTATGTTAAAGAGGAAAAGAAAAAGCATGTGACCATAATTTCCCATGGAATGTAATAGCTTAATTGTCTACATCCTTGTCATACCCCTCTCTCACATTTTTTGGCATATGAGCGCAGTCCATTTTAGGGATGTAGAATTTGAAACCCACAACATCCAATGAATCACTTCTGACATTCACACACGCATAGAGTTTTGTTTCCCCTCATCCACAACTACATATAATTATGAATAAACACTCACACTCACACAGACACACACACAATCTGTGCTACCCACTCTGTTGTATTGTGTCTAGTAGCACAGTCAGCACAACTCCAGCAACGGGGGTCACCTATTTCCTCTCTGCTGAGGTTAAGGGTCTGGCACAGAAGTGTGACCTGGAAGTTTCTCAACACAACATCCCCACAAGGGCAACAACAACAAAAGCCGCAGCAGAGGCCCCCACCTCCCGCTGAGATAAGTGGTTAACCCTGGCGTTTCTCATCAATCCTGCTTATGAAACTATGACTGACCAACCGTCTTGATTCAATCGGATGTCCTTAGCCTAGTAGTAATATCAGTGCTTTGTATAGCCTACATCCCATTCTGTCTACTCCGCAGTTGTGGTGATAATTTCATCTCTTGCGACACACACACACACAGAACATGTAAACCCCATCATAGCAATCATACCTGAGTGATAGATATGTGTCTGAGTAACTCCAGTGGAAAGACATTGAGCCTGGAAATAGCAAGACTAATTGAGATTTCTTATTTATATCTGACCTCTACCCCCGTAGAGGCAATGTGAGGTCACGGTTTAGGGATTCGTTATGGGCAGGCGTCCATTTTCTTGAGAGAAGAGGAAGAGGGGATAAGAGAGGAGGAGAGTGGAGGACAGTCGGGGGGAACAGCACTGGAATTGACGCTTTCTCACCTCTGGTTCTCACTTTCTCACGGCTGTGCTCGACTCTAACACGTTTCCGCTGGAAACGGACCATACTCCCCTCCCTCCAACCTCCTCCCCGTCCTTCTCAGCCACATGCTCCCTGTATCAACCTTTTTACATCACAGCGACAAAGCCTCTTTTGCATATGCATATATTGGCAGCAGGTACAGTTAATTTCCCTACAACACAAAACATTTTCATCTCGTTGCATTTTGTGCCGAGACTCTTCCACTATGTCTGCCATTATGATGAGAGGGTGAACCTGGTGGTTGATCAGAATGGGACAGCCAGGGCCATGGTCCTACTAGGGGACCATGTGGACAGGTGAGGAGCCTGGTGGTTGATCAGAATGGGACAGCCAGGGCCATGGTCCTACTAGGGGGTAGCCTGGGGGTATAGAGTAGCATGACGACAGCACACTAGCCCTACACACACATTTAACCTGTCTGCTCAGGTTTCCGGCCTATAGGTTAGAATATGTATTTATAAACGCCACGCATGAAAACAGTAATGGCTTACAGTAATGGCTTCACAAGTCTGAGGTCTGAGAAAGAGGTTCAGCGCTAGGAGGATCACAGGCAAATCGTACAGGAAAAGCTACATTTGTCCCATTTATTCCTGACATCGTGGTGTTTGACACAGCTCTTCCCCAGGGTAATGAGATCAATGGCCAGAAATATGGTGCCAAATATTCAGGATCATCATTTGGGATTGGAGACAGGTAGACAGGGATAGCTCACCAAAAAGAGAAACGCAGCTTTACTTAGTGCTCTACCTTTATAAGGTAAATAAAGAAACAGCTTACTATGACAGGCCAACGGAAGGAACAAGAAAAAACAGACACAGGAACAGAGAGATTGTGGGAGGTAAAAGAAAAAGATTGATGGAGAGACAAAACAGATAAGAGCAGGAGAGCATAGAGACACACATGCAGCAGACGGACAGACGGACAGAGAGAGAAACCTACCAGAGTCTGTTGGTATCTCAGAGCCTTCCTTTGCGACGCATCTGCAGCCATTGACACGCTGTCACTGACCCAAAAATAACCCCGCCGGACGCCCCAGCATTTCCAACGGTGCGGGCAACGCCACACAAACACAGTCTTACATACGCTTGAACACCCAAGCTCTACACGAACCAATAAGACACACACACCAGGTCTTAGCCACACACACTCATTCTTAGAAACACACTATCCAACAGGTGTTGAGGAGGTTGCAGTCTTCTCCAGATGATCCAGAGGCAGTTAGCCATCCAGTTCCCCGGTAGGACCTACGGACTAATAGAGAGAAGCCCAGACAGACACACAGACAGAGAGGGCCAGCGGAGTGATCTGATCAGGCAGTGGCAGACGCAGCGCCTTCCTTTATTAGAACTAGAGACACCTAATAACACACGCAAACACTCAGTCTCGCGGCAACAACACTCTTGCACCCTGTTGCCCTGGCAGCAACCCCAGTGCCGCCCCCTCTGCCACCATCACTAGAATTGTGTGTGTGAGTTTTGGGATGGGGTGTTCTTGTTTGGACAGAGGGTGCGTTAGGCTGGCACCCCCCACAGGGCAGCCCCCTGCAACGTGAGCTGGAAGGTGCACATGACACCCCTTAAGACAGGTCTCACCTCATCAACCAGTGATGCACGTCTAACCCCAACCCTCACATGCTGCAGCAGCCCCCCCCCCCACCTCTTCTCTCTCTCTATGTCCAGCCAGGGTGCAAACATTCTCCACAAAATGCAACGTGGCCAGTAGTGATCGTAAGACAGTAAGACATTGTAAAAGGAGGTCAAGCAATCGACACGATGCCTATCCTTTCCATGTTCCGGGCCCCTTCAAACCTGCCCAACACAGATACAGCAGACTGCTGTTCATGCTCAGTCATCGTTTTCTATGGTCCGGCATGCAAACAGATTTTTAAACCACAGGAACTAGAGTAAGGAATCCTGTAGACGGCTATCCCCCTCTACCTAGACACACAGGTCTTTATGTTTTACAGGCATCAATAGCTCCTCATTGACTGGTTTCCCCTATAACACTCTCGTCCTTACATACCAAATGGACACAAAAAAACACATACACACACCAACACACAGAGATCCCCGTAACTCTGGCCTGCCTTGTGGTCCGCGCGGCACCGCATAACAACCTAATCTCACTGACCAGCGCGAGCCAATGAGAAATGTGTCCCCCCAATCGACGGGAGTGTGTGTGTGTGCGTGTGTCAGGGGAGAATGACTGTAGACAGCTGTCTGGGGCTCTATCTGATATAGAGAACATTATCACTGCTGGAGGGCTATCTGGGAGAGATGCATAGGGTACAGTCTCAGCATGAATAGTCCTGAGTCCAGTGGAACAGGGCCTAGGAGTTGGATATACTATACCTGTGGACTGCAACGAGCAGAGGACATACTGTACACACTGCGAAACAGACACACTCAAACACAGCAACAGCGACTCAAAACAGAGTGAAGCATGCAGTAGAGGTCGTATATAGTTAAAGCTGACAGTCACTTCCCATCTAGGAGGAATCACCCAAGACTTCACTATATAATATTTTTATTCATTACACTTGAAAACACGTACAAAACGGTTTTTTTCCATGTTTGCTTGTGTGATGCAATTTTGTTTTGATTAGCTAAATTCCCATACATAATACCTAACTGTGTTTCGTTGTAAATGTGATCTTCCATTTTACTGTTTCATGGAGGAGACAAACGTACTTAAAAAACAAAAACACTCTTAAACATTGATATTTGACTCAAATTTTCAAAAATACTAAGTGTTGTTATCTATTATAATATTTTCTATCACACGTATAAATGTGAACCACATTAATAGCAGAAGAACAACAGAGGACACAGATTAAAAAAAAGAGGGATGTTTATTGTATGGAACAACATTTGGCAGTCATTGTTAAGAGAAATACAATCTCTTTCCTCCCCTCACCATAGCTTGGCAGTGAACCAGATTACCCAGTACATTGCTTATAACAGGTCAGTTACTATACTGATTCAAGGTCAGATTGACATTGTGCACCCTGAGGGACGAAATTAAGTTTTGAAGAAGATAATCTGATCCTAAAGCAATTTAAATTCTATCAGAGTTTTTCATACAGAGAGCAAATACACTCCTATTCAATCAATACTGTCCCATTAATATGATCCTCTAACTACAACACTTGCAGGAGCAGACTTGTCAGGGCTTTTCTTGGAAACATCAAGCGCCCGCTGCGCCTAGCCTTGAACAACACATTTGTTTTCTAGTCAAACTAAATACAGTAGCTTGGCCTACTGTAAACAAACAACACATGCTGCTGACATTGCATAATGTAAGTGGAAGACTTGAGACAAAGCTGTTAAAGGACTTACACCGCCCACATTTCATACAACGTTTAGCATATACACTGTAATCATTTAAATACACAATAGTGATTTATTTGTCTTCTGAGAGGTGTTTGCTAACATGGAGTGGGGCAGGTACAGTGACACTAAGCGAAACGGTTCAAACTGGGTGTAAAGGTCAAAGTTCAATGGACAGTAAGCTATATACTAGCACCACAATCCCATGACAGACTAGCTCCCAGTGGGAACCTAACTGTTACGGCACAGAGTAGAACCTGGACCTATAAAGGCTTCTTAGGCGTAAAGGCCCAAACAAAGGGGAACCCTTAAGCCACGTTAGCTTTAACCGCTGTACACAAAGTGGGCCTTTTTGTCGAATACATATCTCCTCCATAAGGTATGGGAGGGAGAGAAATGGCCGTGACCACAGCAAGCACATCTACTGTTCAGAGTACTTCAGTCACTTCATAGTGGACCAATACCTGGCTGTTTAATCCCAACAAAACCATTCTGATCCATCAAGTCATGCCTAACTAGCCAGTCAAATCCATGGGCGAGTTTACTTTGTTATATCTGAAATATGATATAAATTGGTAAAAGGAAGAGACTAAATGTAATTTTCTTCGCGGCAATTATTCCACACTGCCCCCTACTTGTGACTTTGATAACAATAAAATGAAGTGATATTGCAACAAATATCTTTTGGTAAAAAATAACAAGGGAGTGATTTTTAAAAGTCTTATATAAAAAAGATGTTATACAAAAAGAAAATATATCTGTGTATAAAATACATCTTTAGAAAAATAACGATCTTGAAACCCAAGCTGAGAAAGCTTGTTTAGTTACAGACAATAAAGGAAACAGTAATCCTTCTGTTAGCTGAAAGGATTTCAAAATGAAATCCTATTACTGGCATAGGAACCAACACATAAATAAGCTTACAGGATGGAAACACATACAAGTTGTGTTCAAACACACTACATGCCCATTACCAAGTATATGGAGATTAACATAAACTGATAAATGTTTTTCTTTCCAAGATGAGGGGAATACTTTGAAGAGTGTGGGACAAAAGAAGTTGTGTGTGTGTGTGTGTGTGTGTGCGCGCGCGCGCGCGGGTGTGCATGCACCTATGAATTTGCTCAGCAAACGTAAATGAATAAGCCAACAGTGGGTAAGTACTAGAAGAGGAATGCTTAAGTGATTGGCAGTTATAAGGAACATGTGAAAGGTGTTGGAGCGTGTTTGTTTGTTTGAATGTGTGAGTGGCTGGAGGCTCCTGGTTCCATAGTGGAATGTGTGTGTGTGTGTGTGTGTGTGTGTGTGTGTTGTGTCTGTACACGCATGTCAGTATTGGGGGAGGTACTTGGGGAACAAGAAGAGATCTTTGCATAGAGAGCTGGTAAATTCCGACATCTCCTTGCATCGATGATGGGCGGTCCCTGGGGCGTAACCCTCCCTTTCCTTGATTCGCCGGTTGACCTGCACACAAAGCAGAAGGAGAGACATTGAAACCGTGCACTGCACTGCACTCTCCTGCTGGTTCAAGCTGCTACTGCTTCACCTGCGCTGGATGAACAATGCTTGCGTTAGCGGCCTTTTGACCTTTCGATGTGTGTGTGTGTGTGTGTTTACCTGCACCAGTATGTCTGAGAGGTGAGTGTCTCGGGCTTGGAGGCGGAGGGCAGCGTTCAGCTCTTGGATATACCAGGAGCCTCTTTTGGTGTTCCTCATAGCAGCAGTGCCTACAGGGAGACACAGAGGAGCTCACTAATGCCTCTTGTTCCTCTGTATATTTTACATAAACTCAAGGCAGTCAAGACTAGAATGTAACATCAGGTCAAGACACTACAATGGGCAAACGTGAACAAACACGCGGCTAAGAGCAAACTACTAATCCCCCCCCCCATAGGCACCACTCACCTTTGAGGGAGGCGAAGCCACAGATCATGTCGGAGCGTTGGGGCAGTTTGACCCGAGGCCTCCCCCTCTCACATATCTGCCTGCCCTCTCCCTCCCCCTCCCTCCCTGCGTCCCTCTGTTCACAGCCAGGGGAGCAGGTCCTCTCTGGGCCGTCCGTCTGCTCCACACCACAGTCCATCTCCTCTGGAGGGAGGGAAATAGCTCGGTCAAAGAGTGAAGGGGCAGGAGGCCTCACAGAGCTCCTCTCAGGGTGGGGGGGGCAGGAGTGTGACTGCAAACATAGGGCATGGAGATGGTGTGGTGCTTACCTCCCCTGCAGGCCTGGACGAAGAACATCTTGGGCTTGTTCTGCAGCAGAGGACAGTGGGCGTTGTCAAACGCTTCAAGCACCCAGTCCAACTGACGGAAGAAAAACAAAAGAAGAAATCAAGTGGAGAATAAACCCAGAACATATACTCTAACAGACCACTGCGTGAACCCTGTTGTTTTGTCACTCCTCTCCCCCACCTGCAGTAGCTGTCCATCTGTGCCGTACACGGCTCCTTCCACCCCGTGAGAGAGCAGACACACCACACAGCTGTCTGCCGCCCGGTGGTCTGGCTGCCGGCGAAACTGCTCAATGCACGCCTGCATGCCCTGTGATGGAGAGAGAAGAATAAAGGGTTAAACTGACACCAGTAAAACCAGAACACCAACTACCTTGGACTCTAAACCACTACAAAGTTGACTGTGAACTGGCAAGTGCGGTTTTAACAAGATGAAGGGACAGCATTGGGCAACCTGTGTTTTGCACAGTCAGCCATGTAGTAGCTAGGCTTAACAAACCTGGCAAACAACTATTTCATAAACACTTCCTGTTTAAAAGACCAACTGTCCCTATGAAATGCAAGTTACAATAGCGGCTAAGTGAGATTGGCCGCCGCTACAAAGGTCGGGGGGGGGTCTGTTGACACTTCTGCTTTACAGCTTGACCTTTCACGGACGACTTTCCCTATCCGTGTGGTGGGCATGCTGTACAGAATGTCAGTGTGTATGTTAATGTGTTACCTGAGCAGTGAGGTCCCTCTGGACAGTGACCATGTAGTCCAGCTCTGTAAACACCTTCCTGAGGACCTCCTCGTCCACCTCGCCTCCTTTCCTGAGATCCAGCTCGGGGGCGGCACGAGGGTCAAAGGTCACGTTGCTAATCACCAGGGCGTACCCTCGCGGCGACGAGCGCATGCCGTACGACTGGATGGGGAGGGAGAAACAGAACGAGAGAGAGAGAGAGAGAGAGAGAGAGAGAGCAAACACGTGTAAGACTCAGGCGATAGGGAAAACTGAGCACCGTTGCCTGGAGTCAACATTATCCGCATACACAGACGTAACTTGTGATTGTGGTTCATTGTAAGTGGTTGTCAGTTTGATTGGACTTCTAGTTGTTCTGACTCAAATCCAGCCTGAGATTCAGGTGGTACATTCTCCCACTAGAGGGCAGAGGGAGTTGTGCCGTTTCATATTGCACCCGGCCTCCAAGAACACAATAGGCTCTGCTCACGTAGGTAGCACAATTACTTGTAATGTTTGTGCAGCTAATAGTTTCTCACACAGGCTGAATTGACCTAAACCCACTTTTGTGAAAAGTGTGACAAACAGATTTGTGTTTTAAGAAAGAAAATCATAAAACACAAAACAGTCTGTGGTCAAAAACAGATCTGTGGGAGAGGCCCTTTTATCTGCTTATCATATTTACCAGAAACGATTCAACCCGTGTATCTTCAGGTGGAGTGAGGGGTTTTACCTGTTGGTAGTGAGAGAGGTAGAAGTTGTGTGTGCAGGGCAGCACAGGAGTAGTGATGGGGCTGTCTGCATCCAGACACATCTCAAGGGACTCTGAAACACACACACAGGACCTTACTATTAACCTCTGCTTTATATATTTCTTCCTCAGAAGAATGTGGACATGGCATTATGCCTAGTGTAAATGATCTAGAGCCCAGACGTTTCAAGTTCAATGTGTGCGGGGGGGGGGGGTTTGGCTGGTAATGTCAGTGTAGCAACCTTTGTACTGCAGAGTGCGTGGAGTGAGTCACTACTAGGGTGTGGTGCCTGCAGGTGCTGGCAGTTGTAGTCTACCAAAGCTGCCAGACTCACCAAATTTCCCACGCTGATAACATAGCATAACCATACTCTCAATGGGATCTACTAAACTATCCTAGATTCTGTTTTTATAAGGTATAATAATTTAATATACAAGTCTATATACTTATTTGCAAACACGTTTTCCTTTTTTAAAAACTAGCATTTCCCTGACCCTACCCATAATCTCCAAGGAAACACAAATATTGTGAACTGTAGTGTTTGACTGCAGAGAAACCTGTTTGATCTGGAAGGCAGCACTGACGGCGGGTCCTCTTACCATGGGTCCTCGCTCTTTTGGCAGCCACCATTCCCTCCTGAGTGGGCAGTGGGAAAGGAGAGTCCACATAGCTCTTGAGAGAAAGAAAACACAGTGAGTGCAAAGTGCTAAACACTAAGTGGTTAGGTCATTAAACCGAATGTGTTGTGGAGGCACTCTAATTGAGCACCGCACCACATTCTTTAGCTGTGGCTCCTGTCATTGTTGTACAACAAAGCCTGGCTGATAGTGACTCACTAGCCGGCCTGCACCCTGACCCAGCCTCACCTCTCTCTTCTCATCTCTTCTTCTCTTCTCGCCCCTCTGTATCTCCATGTTCCTGCCTTCCTTGTTTCCTTCCTCATTCTCACTGTACGTCTGTCTGAGGGGGGACAGCGAGGGGCGTGTTGGCCCGCTGCCTATGGCTTGGATTGGGTGTGGAGTCGTGGAACTCACTTCTGACTCAGCTACTCCATCTAATGAACCCACCTGGGGACTCTCAAACTACAGTGCGGTTTAAAGTACAGATTTCATGATTTATATATAGTCTGTAGGCTTTACATCCAGTTAGGACTGACATGTTGCTCACCTGTCTTGCCCTTTGCCTCTCTGTTTCTGGGGTCAGGGGGACCAGTTGCTCTGTCTCTCTCAACATCTCTGTCTTACTAGCTTGGGAACTCTGTGTAGCAAGCACAGTGCACGGATTGAAGTGCAATGTTGTGGAATGTTGTAGCAAAGCCTAAAAGTCACGTGACCTGCTTCGGTCAGTGCCTTCTCACCTCTCCGTTATTCTCTCTGCCATCTCTCTCTGATGAAACGAGCTGAGTGAGGAGGGTGCACAGGTGCTGCTGCTCGGTGTCTGTCAGGGCTGTGCAGAAGCTTCTGAAGGCTCGAGGCCCTCGTTTTGGCAGCAGGGAGAGCAGGCGCCAGCACCGCTTTTGAGATATCTGTTCAGCCTGATGAGAGAAAGGGAGACAATGGTGCAATGGATATGAATCTGAGATGATACAATTAGTGAAACTTTTTTTTTTTTTGCAGAAGATAAGAAACAACATGTTGTTCTTTGTCTTTCTGCAACCGTTCTCAAAGAGAGACATACCAAAATGCCCTCTGCCATGCTGTCTGTCAGAATGTCGTCTGCTTGCAGCGACTGAACAAGCAGCTCATCCACCACCATCTCTTTGCAGAGAGCCACGGAACACCTGCGAAGCGTTTTTCTGTCCTGCTCCAGCATACCGCACTCCCCCAACATACTAAGAGACAGAAACTAGGTTTACTATCAGTTGTAATGGTATAATGATATGTCAGTGTGCTGTACAGTAAAGGTTATGTGTAAAAATAAAATGAGTGACAATTGAAAAAGGTCGTAAGCTTTACCTTGTAAGTCTCACTGGATCAACCGTCTAGATGACTGGTCTTGCAGCAGTGCAGACTGTAGAATTTGAGTAACGTTAACTCCAGTAGTTGATTACTAGTTATAGGTAGCTAACGTTAACGTGTTATATAGCATTATCACCAGCTACCGTTACACTGCTGTCATGCCATTCTATTCTCACAGCTTGCAGGCTAGCAAACAATGAAAACAGAATTATGACAGCTAACAAGCATATCGTTGAAGGGGGAAAAACAGACACTTCGTGCAAAAAGAAAGATCCAAGTTATCTTAAAGGCGACTAAATGTCTCCAATAAAAACAAGGCGCATTCAGAACTTAGATTAGCCAATATAAAATGCTAACAAACGCTACTCGCTAGCGTTGGTTCGTTATATAGCTAGCCAGCTAATGTAGGAATTTTCCTTTTTCCGCGGAGACGTTAACCGCGTGCATTCAAGACCATTTCCTTCTCCTTCTTTTATCTATCAAAAGGACAAATGTTTAACAAAAATCCAATTGTACTACTGTATTTACAGTATTTTGCGTAAATTACCAACTCAACGTCTCCACTCTGTGCCCAACTTCCGACCGCGGGTCTGAAGAGTTGTAGAGATTGTGACACGCCCAGAATGCGTTGTTGTTTATGAATTTGGCCAGTAACATTTAGAGAGATTATGAATGACATTTCTGAGGGCGTATGAAACCAGATGCTGAATGAGAGTGGAAGTCATCAATCAAACGGATTTTAAATTTGAATCTATGCTTACTGTAAATAATCAACCAATTGATAAGACGTTTCTAGCAGACGAGCACAAACATGTATCGAATAGTAAGCTAGAGTTGCATGAATGTAGAGTAAATTGAAATAGCTATTGGTTGGAATTAGGGGTGTGGTAGTCAAAGTCACGGAATGTGCCCTCCAATGAGATTTGTTGCTCTATATGCTATGTAGCCTAATATGTGTTTGGTAACATGGGTAGTAGTGAACTACATGTAATTAACTAGTAGTTTAACTAAATTATGCAGTAGCTGGCTGGCAGTTTAACTACATTCATATTTGCACTGTAATTCTAGTTAAATTCCTTAAACTGAAACTACAAACTACTGTTTAAGGTGTAGTCAGATAATACAAAATCCAGATTTGTTTACGACATAAAATATAGCAATCCTTGCAATTTTGTCCCTGTGAAAAGCCAAGATGGGATTATTTTGTTTGGGACAGGTTTAGCTAGATTGTCTCACCCATTTGGCTATAGTAGGCCTATTTAATGTTTTGAATTTGAATTTGTAAAACTAAACTTTAATATATTAGTGTCAATAAGTCATAAATATTGATTATAGCTATTTATTAACAAATGTTCAAAAAGTTGTCGCATGCAATTTTAAAAGTTGCCTGACTGTTACCGTGCTTGGTGCAATACCCCCCTCCTTTACTCTGGGCTCTGGAAGGCAGGTGTCTAACTGATGGACATTGTATAAAAACAGCTGATATTCCTGGTGCTTTCCCATGAATAGTGGGGTATTTTATTTATTTTTGTTTATGCATGAGCAATGAAAAGATGGGCACTTTTTGCATAGTGGCATTCTTAGCTGGCATATTACTTTTTTACTTTATTACTCTTTCTCTTTATGTCTCTCTCTCTCTCTCTCTCTCCTCCCTCTCACCCATCAGTCCTTCTTTACCCTCCTGCTGTCTTGCTCTTCTACCTCACTGCATGCTGTCAATAATTGATGATTCTTACTCACTCAAAGGGTAACAGGTCCAAGAGAGAATCTCTCATCTGTTTCTTTATTTATTTCCAAATCTATCTTTACCTCCGGCCAGTCTGAGAGCACCACAAGTGTTTATTACAGCATGGCAATCAATAGAAGCAGCATCCTCATAGGGTCTCTCTCATGTCAGGGGTCATGGCAATGGCAGCCTCTACCTATCAGTGTGAATACCTGTGGCTACAGGAGGGTTAATACTGCCTGTCTGGCTGACAGCAGGATAGAGGGAAGGAAGTGGAGAGAGATTAAATGAGTGAGAGGCAGGGGGCAGGGAATAGGGGGAGGAGAGAGAGAGAGAATTATAGAGTAAATTAATTTGCCCTCAAGCAGCCCTGATTGACTCCAAACTGGCACCCACACAAACACTCACACGAAAGGATGGAGAGAGACAAGAGGAACGATAAGTTCTCCTCTAGAAAGAGAAGTTTCACTTTCGGGGCATATGGAGGGTGAGTAACGCATTCATATTCGCAGACAAAATATTGCAGCCCTTGTCTGAAATGCCATTTTAATTAGTCGGATCAATTTCTGAATAATTGATGTGGTTCGTGGATATAAGGGCAGTTGTTTGTCTTTGTCAGGCGGTGCACATTGTCTGCTTCTAGTATTGTTACCACCATCTCCTTAATTACAGTGTGGACGATTTCTCATGTGGGGACCACACACGGTAAGGGAAAACTTTAGAAACATATTCATTTCTGTCGTTTTCTGCTGTTTTGCCGTAGATTATTCTACGAACATAGGGTCGATATCATTGGTACATGGTTTTCTGTGTTACCGATTAGATGAGTTGAACTGCATTCTTGTGTAAATCTCCCTGTTGTATATAGACCAGAATCTTTGGAACACAACAATCTGGACGTCCTGGATTCTCCATCTAGAGCGCCCAAACCAGTCCTGCCTACCAACAGCAACCAGAAGGTAGCAACTGCACCAGTTTCCTTTTAGCAATTTGAAATGCATCTGCCAATGAGTGGAATGCATACATATGTATATATAATCAAAAAAATATATTTCTCTACATACGATGTTGATCACATCATTAGCTATTTCAGTCACCTCATGAAGTCTTTCTTGCCTCACTGCCCACTTCCTGTTTTACTACTGCTTCTCCTTTCCTTTTCTCTCTGTCTGACAACCAACATTCACGCCATGGTCATCTGATGGTCCTCCAGGCGACAGAGCTGTTTGAGATCATTGAAAAGCTTCAGGTGAGTTTACTGTGAGTGACCAGAATGAATAATTCAATGAGCTCAAGTAAGGTCAAAGCAGTTTTCATTGTTGGTACTGCTTCTCCTTTAGGGAAGCAGACTAGATGAACAGCGTTGTGCGTTCCCTCTACCCTTAAAGGTTGGTATGTGGATAAAAAACATAACATCTGGACTGCAGAGGTACTGTTTGTACGTCTTTATTTGTGTAATGTTCACATGTTTATACTTTTATAAAGTTTTAAGCTGCTAAAGTTTCTTTATCAAAATAACAAACCCTCATCCTGAAGGTTCTCCTTTTCTCTTCCCCCCCCCCCCCCTCTTTCTCTTCCTCCCTTTCTCTCTCTGTGATTAAGACTCAGCTCTTGAAAATAAGAGGGGACCTTCCCCTTATTGTGCCACCTAAGCTGGGAGGCTACTGGCTGGATCCCCCTCTAGAGAAGTTTGCAGACATGAGTCCTACCTCCTCTCATTGCGGCCTTAGTCCAGAGTGCTATGATATCATGGAGAGAGACAGCGAAGGCAAAATCTACCGGAACTTCTTTCGCTCACAAGTAGGTAGACCTTTTGCACCTATAAATAATAAACAGGTTTGTTTCATGTTGCCGAACTGTTAAGATTACTTTCAATTCTGGAAAAGTATTTTTATTTAATTGAGTGTATTGTTATTGTATTTTTTTTATGTAAGACTTTTTGTTATGTTTTTTTTCTTTTGTCAGTATCATCACTCCTTCACAGCAGTGGACACCACCCATGGACCCCTAATTCTTTCAGTCTGTTTAGAGGATGAAGAGAAGAGACTGAGAGTGATACTAAGGTTGAGTTTCGCCATCCGTTGACCTGCAAGTGCCCAACACTCTGTTAAAAGAAATTGTGGTTTTCACCTGAGAAGACCGTTCCCTTTGTAGAAACTGGCTCCTCCTTTGCATCTCTTTCTAATTCCTGTGTTTTTTTTAAACTCCAATGTCAATGAATAGGTTTGATCTGCTTGTGTTATTGCATGCTTAAAGTATATTGTCCTTTTACAGAATGAAGGAATGTTCCTTGCATGGAGTCTTTTCTGTCTCTTTGTTTCCCAATATTCCCTCGGCTGTGGAACTGGCCAAAGTACGCAACAAATACACATTTGTTATTCTTTAAACGTATCAATCATAATTTCACTGCAATGGAATGATTGAAAGAAAGTATAATGGACTTTGTCTTTTCTAGATGCTCTGTGAGAGTGTGAGTGTCCCTCGGTTCGATGTTGTCAGCTATCTTAAGGTAAAACCTTTCAGATTAGTTTACGATTGAGATATACTTGTCTTAAGTTCATTTTTAAATATCATCCCTTGAAACTCCCTCTTTCTTATCTAATTTGATAATTTTTTTTCCCACTATCACCAAGGCTCCAGAGCTCATAACTGCCTTTGATGAGCACAGAGTGTCTCAAAGTTTTAAGTTTGGAGTTTTATACCAGAAAGAGGGACAGGTAAGTGGCTGTAGCAGAATGACAACATCTGCAAATGTGCTTACATGCTGTTCACTGCTTCCAGTTATATACCGTATGAATGTGCATAAGAGCTTCCATAGATGTGCTTCTATTTTTTAGTTGACAGAGGAGGATATACTATGCAACAACGAAGAAAGCAATGAGTTCAAAGAGTTTCTGTCAATATTGGGAGAGACTGTTCAGCTTCAGGGCTTTACAGGGTAATCAATAGTATGTTGACTGTTTTTACTGGGACATAACAAATACTAGAATTGTTCTATCAGGTTATATCTGATATGTCTTTACTCTCTTCCCTCAGGTTCAGAGGCGGTTTAGACGTGTGTCATGGCCAGACAGGAAGTGAGACAGTCTTTACTTCCTTCCATGAGAGAGAAATCATGTTTCATGTGGCGACAAAACTGCCCTTCACTGAAGGCGACACACAGCAAGTTAGATAATCTAACCTTAACCACTAACTGAGTACTCTAGCCACTAACCATAGAAACACAGTACAGATCCAATCTGAACTGTGCTGATTGTTTGTTAGTGGTCATTTATCTATTCTTTGGAAACTACCTGCATATGCCTTATCTGAAAAATATAATTTGAACACAACATGCTTACTTTTAATGCTGTCTTTCTTATCTTTTGCCCCTTTGCCTATTTATCGCACACAGCTACAGAGGAAGAGGCACATTGGTAATGACATTGTAGCTTTGGTCTACCAGGAGGGACAAACCCCCTTTCTGTCTGATGTCATCAGCTCCCATTTTCTGCATTGTTTCCTTG
>JAVQIZ010238418.1:0-12092 GCA_036023535.2 Galaxias brevipinnis | reverse complement strand
ACACTCACAAGTGTGCCGAGACAAATACATTAATACAGATAAACAAACATGTACACACATACACATACATAAGAACTGTTTACGTTTTTAGAAGATATTTAATCAAAATATGTTTTATGTTGCTTTTTATAGTTTATCTATATAGTTCTCTGGAATAAGTACTGTTCTCTTCAAAATCTTTAGCAGATAAATGTACATATTTAAGTACTGCAATAAAAAAACATTATTATTCCTTTTTACATTTACATTACATACGTTTAGTCGTGGCGTCCATTGCAATGGACATTAAAAAAACTAATAAAAGCATGAGTTGACCAAAAAAAAAAACATTATGGGTCTTTTCATTATTCTGCTTACAACTTCTGCCTCAAAGCATCATGTCTCTTTTGAATTAGGTTAAGCAAGTGGTCAGCACACAGTGTAGACAGAAGATTATACTCGACAAATACACTTCTTTAAGAGGATGGGGAAAGCACTACAACAAGAGCCAGGATCGTAATACTGTGTGCAACCGTTATTGATGGCAAACAAAGAGGGAATTTTTTGCCTTCTCCCTCTGATTGACAACTCATGAAAACTTCTGATTTAAAGATGAAGGTACTGTTTTACCACATCATTTAATTTCAAAATGTGATAAGCTTAATATGTGGCAGAGTAAACACAAACTGGACCAAAGGAAAAGTACAACGATGTAATACTTTGCTCTTGAATCGGATCAAACTAGGTGACATGAGCACTTTAAGCGTCACTCTTGTGCAATCTTAATTCTCTCTCTGTCTTTAGAATATTATATTTATCTTAATTCTTTCTACCTTGAGAAACTCTGGCTTTTCTCTAAGCACTCAATTCTTTTTTAGCTCGTGTCCTTTTCTCCCACTTTCCTCACCCCTCTTTGCTACCATTTGACTAACAAAAACTGACAGACAGACAGACACAGTACCATGGCTGACACCTCCTGTCTAGTGACCGATAGATTCTTGGGACGTAAGATGGTAATCGTCGTACTCTGCTACACCAATCCCATGCTCGGGAGCATTTTCCCTTACTGAGTTAAACTGTATATATGCTTTTGAAAATAGCAAGAGAATGAGTCACTTAGTGCTTGGCACCCTTTATTTTGGCTCTATGTCTTAGCAGCTACCCCTCACAGGACCTGAAAAAGGAAGAGTGACAGAGTTAGAATGAGGTTGACAGGGACAGTACACACTTACATTCTGGACCAGAATGACAAGCTGAAGAGTTTGAACTCATTACACAAATAGAGACGTGGCGGCACTCCCGTTCAATCAGTGACCGGGAACTTTCATCACAGTACTTTTTAAACATACTAAAAGTTGACTGAAACAAAAAAAAATGATATACTTCATTCTTTCGGCCATAATTTTGCTTTCAAGTTGGATTACATTTCAGTCATGTTTATGAATTGAGGAAGAACAATATTGATGTTTCCTATTGGCCAATATCAAAGATGATCAACCCACAGGACTGAATAAAGCTTGAGGGACCAGACTGATCTAATATCAATACCACTTAGTTTCACCTGTGCGTCCCAAATTGCATACTACTACTTTTTACTTTTTTTAGTAAGTACTGCAGCTGCCCTTACTAAGTACATACAGTTGCATGCATCCGTAGTGCAAAACTGGCACCTGTCAATGGAATGGCTGTCCTCTGTCTGTGTCTGTGCTCCCTCGGGGTGGCTCAGTCTATGTGACTTAACTAAAACGTAAAGTAAAGTTGAAGAGTAAAATTTTTTTTTCATAATTCTGACCAAACTGCTTTAATTCTAAGGGAATAGTTAGTATATAACTTATTTGAAATGCTTTGGCCCAGATCTAACATTGGCACAAGCATTTGTGACAAGAGGAAACAAGATATTCTAATGGTTATTTACTATTCAATTGTTTTCAGTCTACAATGAGATGTTTGATCTGCACACAACAAGTGAGTGATGTGTTCACCCGGAGAGCAGGCCAATTTAGTACTGGGCAATATGGCCTAAAATTTATATCACAATATTTTTGGGAAATATATCAATATTCGATATATGCTTCCTATTGTCTTCCTTGTCTGTTAACAAACAAGCTACCCTTTAGATTTACTTTGAGTTTTTTGCTTTATAAAAGTATAAGCTACATTATGATATTGCCTCACGGGCCGGATACAATAGTTTCGCAGGCCGTATATAGCCTGGAGGCTGGAGTTTCCCCACCCCTGTACTATATTCATGGGGTATGACAGAACACCAGACACAGGTTAAATTCTGCGATGCTTTGGAAAAGGTGAGGGACTCCGTGTTCCACAGAGTTTGACACATTCATCACACTCGTTAGCGTACTTTAATTTTAGGTGACTGAATAGGTTAGTAGTTGTTGCCACTTCTCTCTGACAAACTTTACACACAACAGTGTTTTGTTCAGCGTCAGTCAGCTTGAACACAGAACCATTTCCATACAGCAGAAGTTTTTAGGGAACGAATTTGACTGCGTTTCCACAAGCCTATTGCTCACAGCTAGCATATGACTCATCTGTACAAAATCGGAACGGGGTGGAGTTGCAATAAAGGGTGCAATAGATAGAACAGTCCAGTGGAGCAGTTAGAATTGGGAAAGATTTGAACAGATTCTCTTTGTTGTGTATCTGAAGATGGGAACGACTAGGCAGTACCTGGATATATCGGTTATTATTATTTCTAATTGTTCATCCCAAAAATATTTATGATATTGACCTGTAACGATATATCGCAGAGCACCATGCCTATCTGAAAATTTTATCCAATCCCCTGTAATTTCATATTGGCATAAAGGGCCTTCCAGATTCATGTGTTTCTGAGGACCATGGCTAAATTGTCATCACCCATTTTACCCTGTAATAGTAATCCCATCTGAATGGGGGCTTAAGTTAAGCGAAAGGTGGCAAAAACTATTTAACTCTTTTGTTTCTCTATTCCTATCAGCTAGTAAATGACAATGTCTTCTTTCTTTTGAACATCTCTCAGAAAGGAACGGAGCCATAGGATGTGGGTCCCTTCAAAGAGCCGTAATTCCCATTACTATTACCGGCTCTGTCCACCTGAAGGGGGCAGTATCTGGCCTCGGTATCAACGCAAGTACGTCCAGCCAAAGGGGGCTGAGGTTGCCCTTCACCCTTTTGTTTTCTTTGTTTGTGGCGCTTATTAAACAGCAGGATAAAAATCAAGTTTGACACTAACCTAATAGTTATCTAAGAGAAATACAAGAGCTTCAATTCAAGCAAAAAATAGGAGTACATCAAATGCGAATGCAACATGCTACATTTAAAAGCCGAAATTGAGTCTTAACCCGGGAAGTCGTTAGACCCTGGTGTCATGTGTGTCAGGTCAATGTTTTATGAACATTCCCAGATGTATTTAATTATTTAAAACAAAAGAATTGTCCCAGAACTGTTCATCTGATATTCAATAAAATCTGATATGCAATAAAGTCCTTGAAAATAATATATCGTTGATCAAAAATGCAAGTATGTTTTGGATCCACTGTGTGATATTTCAAGCAGCAGATCTACTTCACACTACATGACATGTGCACATTTTGTGTGTGTGAGAGAGAGAGGGAGTTACAGGCCTCAAACACTGGTGAAAAACTAGATCAAACTAACAGAAATATAGTATGTTGCCACCTAGAGGTAAAAGGCAGCTCAGCAGCCTGGAACCCTGACTGGACCCACCCCATATAGTCTCAAAGTGGTCCCCAATGGCGGGTCAGACAACACAATATTTTGGTCTTTCACAATGGTCACCATGTCCGCTTATGCCAGAAATTCTTGCCATGTCTTGGCTGGGACACAGGGAACGCTACAAGTGTGACCCCGACCAATTATTGTTTGCTGCCTTTCACAAGCGAGAGTTCATAGGTTGTTAGGAAGGAGAGATTGTCTTTCATGGACAATTACAGAAGCATTATATGTGATGCTGGCGGTCTTGTGTTCTGAAAGGAAAAAGAAAAGAAAGAAAAGATGATTGTGGACCCGTTCCAGGTTGTCACAAAGAGGACCGTATGGGCTGTCTGTTCTTTAAAGAGAACTTTAACATGTCAAGAACATTACATACATGTTGGTAGATACCAGGTTGTTTGTATGTAAATAAAAGGTCTCATGGAGAAACAAATATATTGGGTTTTGGGAATTGTATACTAACTACTGGGAAAGTGAAGATAAAAATTATATACTTTAATATCAGGTGGGTTTGCAATCACTATAACTAAAATAAAGAAAACAGTCAATACATCTCCAGATCATTTTATTTACCACCCCACCGTCTTTGAAGTGACAGCATGTTTTCAGTTCACATACCAACGTCACATAGCCCAACAGCTATTGACAGATCCTTCTAGACTCGAATTGTGTCATTGAATTAAAAAAATTAACTGAACGCAGTCCCTATATCTTAACACCCGACACAATCATTAAGTGGAGTGCATGCATAAGCATGGCAATGTTATGGTCTGTGAAACATGTTTACTCATCCAAGGCCCTTGCATATTTGTTTTGTAAGCAGCAGGTTACCGAGGATTTGTATGACTGTCATATAGTAGAGATATTTCTTGTAAGTTAAACGGGTACACCAGGGGGCAGTGTTGCATTCACTAATCCAGAATGTACAGACAACCGTAGAAGAAATAGAAATGGAAACTCCCGTTCATGTCCCGCGAAAGTATAAACAAAGAGACCACAGCTTGCTCTCCGCTTTTCATATTTTTCATATTTTCTACTTACATCTGCTCCATTTCATTGTGTCATCTGTGTTCATTTGTTTTGGATACAGCCAAAATATTACCGAATATCTACTCGCTTCCTACCCTGCTCAACCAATCTGTGGTTGTTTTACACACTGGAGAGAAGCTTCGCGCCACGCACTGTTACGATTTGGGATGACTCCCCGTAACTGCGTCTGCGAACCTCTGAGCTACGTTTTCCTAGACACTTCTTCTCTGCGTAGCTATGTGTTGGCAGAAGTATAAATCAGGCCTTGATCACGACTGTTAGGGAATATAATTACGCCAAGCGAACAGTAGGGGCCACCAAAATCATCTTCTACAGAGGGCTACCTATAATCAAATCAAGTTTAATTTATAGAGCACGTTTAAAAAAAGTAGAGCTGACCAAAGTGCTGTACAATATATTCAAATACAGTATATAAAATATAACAAAAAATGGTTGTGTCATATGCATACATATACTATTTATAAGCTATGTGAATAGAAAACGACTAATGTGATTCGAAGGCTAAAGAATAGAAATAGGTTTTGAGCCGAGATTTGAAGGAATCGACAGAAAGGCCGAATCTGTAGAAGAAGGAAGGCTACTCCATAATTAAGGGTCTGTAACTGCAAATGTGAAGATAGAGCTGAGTGTTATCAGAGTACATGTGATAGGAGATATATTTTTTAATTATCTTACTTAGAGGCAACATAATAAATGGAGGAGAGGACAGGGGCCAGACCCTACAGAGTAGGTTGGTCCATTCTCAAGGCGGTTGACAAGAATAATATGATCCACTGTGTCAAAAGCAGTACTGAGGTGAAGGAGAACTAAAATGGCTTACTCTCCAGTCAACAGTGGGGAGCAGGTCTTTATACACTTAAGCTAATGCGTGCTACATATATGTCCCCCTGAAATCCCCCTGAAATCTGACTGGACTTTATCTAGGATATCACATTGTTCTCGATAAAGTACCAACAGGGACAAGAAAGTCGGTTTTTAAATGGGTCTGTAATTGCGAAGCACTGTGGAAGTTAGTTTTTTTAATAGGGGCTGGACCACGGCGTGTTTGAAACAGAATGGGACAGAGCCGGAGGTCAGAGAGCTGTTTACAGTGACAAGAATGCTGGGACCAATTGTGTCAAAGGTTTCCTTTATCAAGCGAGTAGGAACTGAATCTAGGGGGCACATGGTAGACTTCTTTCTGGTAAAAGTCTATTTGGAGAGGTTAGAGACTTGGGTTTAAAACAGTTTAGTTGGGAAGAACAGACTAGAGTAATATTTTGGTCACAGATTTTTTTTTTTATTTGAGAATGCTTCACATTTTAAAATTGGCCCTTGTAGGCAAGGTCTTGGAGGAGGTCATGTTAGTAATAGTGGGGAAAAGGACCTTACGGTTATGACAGTTTTTTAGGTGGCCGGCTGGTACAGGTGGCCAGCCACCGCAGAGGTTTCTCTATCAACGTGGCAAACTGCTGCAATGCGACTTTTGTTGTGTGAGATGCGAGCAGTAGTGATGTAACTGTGTAAATCTGTAGCCTTTAATAACGATTATGGGGCGAGGCATCAGATCGACAGTGCAGAGCAGATATTTGTCATATCAGACACAGAGAGGTTTATGTTCTTAGATGTGTTCTTAGCTGGATTACAAAATGTATTTTGGAGCTGAGGTTCACAACCTTGCAAGGCAGACATCTTTGTACTTGAAGGAACATGACGTAATTTAGCGTCAGCATACCTGACAAGTAACTCTTTTATTGTTGTGGACGGGGCTCTTAATGTTTCCTTGTTATCCTGTTTATGCTTCCTTGTTATGTTTTATCATGTTTATATAAAGAGTTATGAAGTTCTGTAAACGCAGATATCGGTTTGTACTTTTGTTAGATGTGACACCTTGACTGTGTATGGTGTGTCAATGAATAAGCTCAGAGCATGTCCTTCATTTCAAATTTTCTTTTGTTTGCTGGTATGACAGTAAATAAATCAGTGAACAGAGGGGGGTCTCTTTTGAACTTACCCATGTCACCGATGTTGTTCAATCATATTTTGGGGTCTACTCCTTTAATTCCATTAATGTGATCTCTTTGAGGCCTTCGAAATAAAAAAAATAAAAACTCTTAAGACTCAGTACTGTTGCAGTCTAATTTTTCTATCTAGGTTACTGAAGGTTATGTAGGTTGGTGGGTGTACAACCCCCTCCATTTGCTGAGAGTTCTATGACCATTTCTACCGGATTTGTCCTTCTCTCTTTTTCTTTCTTTTGTTCCTTAATGTTCTTTTTTTCCTGTAATAATTTTTCATAGCCGGCCACAGCTTTCACTGCTTGCAGTTATATTTTGTTCCTGAATTTCTTTGGATCTTGGCATAATGTCTAGCTTTTAAGGATCTTTTGGTCTACTTCACTTTGTCAGGCAGGTCCTATTTAAGTGATTTCTTGATTGAGAACAGGTGTGGCAGTAATCAGGCCTAGGTGTGGCTAGAGAAATTGAACTCCGGTGTGATAAACCACAGTTAAGTTATGTTTTAACGGGGGGGCAATTACTTTTTCCACACAGGGCCATGTAGGTTTGGATTTTTTTTCTCCCTTAATAATAAAAACCTTCATTTAAAAACTGCATTTTGTGTTTACTTGTGCCGTCCTTGACTAATATTTAAATTTGTTGATGATCTGAAACATTTAAGTGTGACAAACATGCAAAAAAATAAGAAATCAGGAAGGGGGCAAACACTTTTTCACACCACTGTATTTATCAAGTGATGATCTGGTCAAATAAAAAGTAACAGTCAACCAGATAGGCTTAGTGACTCTAGGCTATAGCTCTATCATCCTGCTCTCACTCACACCAATTTTAGAAAAATTAGCTAGTTACCTCTGTCAGGACCGCCTTCTTATAAAATGATTCAAGTGAACAATGGACAGGATTAATCTATCTTGCTTAATGTTAATAGTTTAACTCAATAACTGAAGTACATATGGTAAGTTTCACAGACATTTTTACATATTTTCCAGTCATAAAATGAAAAGGGATGTCTAACTAACGCTAATGACGTTAAACAAACAGTTTTACAAAACTATTTACTGTGCTAAATTCAGACTAACTACCATCATACTTTAATTTTTCAAGACATGTCATTGATCAAACATGAACTGTAACTGGTCTTACCTCAAAATATTGCCTCAGATTTCACTTTGCAGCGTTAAATATGATACCTTGGTCCTGTTACCTGAGTTCACTCCTTTGGCTCCCCTTCGGCTGTGGTGATTATTTTTCAGTGACAGGGCATTCAATCCCATAAAATATTCTCGCCACTTACCCCATAGCAAATTAAGAGATTGGTACCGGGATTTGTCAGCTATATCCGTCTTTTTTCAGAATAAAAGTATGTGATTCACCGGCTGCGCTAATTAATCGTATGGTCATTGGCACTTTTGTTCTGAAATTAAAGCGGGCCAGCTGGAAAGGGTTAAAGCAACAAAAGTGAATTACCAGAAACACTTGCATTTGAAAAATAATTCGAAGAAAAATTATCCAATCTCTTTAAAGACAGAAACCCAATGGTTCCACAGGTATCAAGAAACTTTCAAAGCTGCCCCAGGCTGACAGTTTGGAAATTCTCTAGTGCTTCTATAGACTGACCTATATTGAGAACAAAGCTCTGGGAAGGCCTCAAGTACCAGCTCCAGTGCTGTAAGCCTGCTGCAAACTCTCTTTTGGTGCTGCTGCGCCTTGCAGGCTGAATTAGCCATGGGATTAACTAGGAAAAACTGAGAAAATGTATATGCCAAACTGACTAAAACCCCACAGATTTCTGAACAATGGCGCTATTCTTTTTATTGTTCCAGGCAGTCTTTTGTGATATGCGCCGGGTGAAGTAAGATGAGCCAGAAAATTCTGAATCGCCCAAGTGAAATGCATGATCAAGATAAGTTACCCGAGGTGCCTGATGATGATGGTGATGGTGATTTCACGGTTTTCTCCTCCAGACTACCAACCTCATGAGGTGATTTTATGATTTCAGGCTTACCAAATGATGACTTTTGGCTTTGAGGGCTATCAGCAATGGACGTCTTAGTTCTGCCCAGGCAATAGGTTCTGGCTCTCTTTTGACTGGGTTTCTGTATTGGAAAGAAAATGGGTTAGTATTACATTCATTTGCACAGCAAAACCTTCCTCTGTTGCCATTTTATAGTACCCCAGGTATGGCTAGGCAATATGACAAAAAAATTTATTATGATTGATTTTTCAGTTTCACTCAATTACAATTAAAGGTGCAGTATGCAAATTTCAATTTCTAGCGCTAAATTTCTTCTTTTAGTTTTTTTTTTTTTTAAATCTAGGGACGCCCACATATCCCCAACCAATCGGGAGAGTTTTTGCAAGGAGTAAGGGCTATCTGCCTGTCAATCACCTCACGTGCACACTCCTAAGTCCTCCTGCTTACAGCGTCACCCTACAAACAAGCTTGTTATGACAATTAGCGTTGCATACAAAAGTAGCAGCGGTGTGAACTAGTAGTTACAAGGCGGCTGAAGTCGTTGCATGTTGTCACAAAAGACTTAGCTTGTCAAATCGCCAAGTGCAGTTTTAAAATGTTAGGAAGTGTCTTGCCGGATTTATGTCAAAAAGGCATTATTCGTGTACATGCATATGTTGGATTTACTCTACAACGTATAATAGTTATGGTGCCAATCGCAGCTGAATAAAAACGATTGTCATGCACTAGCTCATACTAATAGGGGAATAAAATAATTAAATTGTTTTTGGTAACATTAGCTAACTGAATGTCGCTACTATGGAAATGGTAATGTGTGTCCGTGCTCGTTGCTTTGGTGTGAACCACTCAGTTTTAGAGCGTTTACGATCAGACGTTTGGGATTCTTCTGTTTCTCACCTTGGAATCAGACATCGCGTCATGCATTGTTCGTGAGAACCAAAAATATGCACAATACAAGTCAGAGCGCGCACGGGCATGTTTGGGACGGGCCTTTGAGAGGAATAGGAGGGACCGAAGACTCGGGAGGCTGGCTTTTTTAAGTGTTGTGATTCAAATTCTTGCAATTTTTCCCCCAATTCTCTGGAACTACATACTGCACCTTTAAGCTACCATATTTTTTAAAACAAGTCCTAAAACAACCTAACCTGCAACTCCTGATATTTTGAAGCGACATTCAAAAAAGAAAAAAGCCCAAAGTTGCTTGTTCTAAGCAGACTTGGCAACTCTGTTCTGTAGCGCAGTCCACTTGTGCAGCGGGACAAGTTCCGCACACTAAGGCAGTTAGTCCAATCACTTTGACACATCACATTCGCATTTGCTCAGGGAAATGCATTTTCTAGTTATATTTTTTTTGGGACGTTTTTCCGTCAGCCGTATCTCAATAACTGTACATGCTACACATACGGTTCATACATCAAAACGTGGTGTGTGCTTTTTGTACTGCGATGTCATACAACGTAACATATTAATATCATATTTAGTAAACAGCTAAAAATGGCAATTTTTCACACTTTTTCAAGCGAGCTTACAAATCTCAGGAAACGCATACGCTACACATACAGTTCATACATCAAAACGTGCGTCTTGATATGCAGATGTGTGCTTTTTCAAAATGTCTCATTTAAATATGTTTAATTATTATTATATATTATTATTATATATAATAATATGTAGAACTATAATATATTATTATATACATATATATTATAACAAACATGCTTTTGATAGGTCTCAGCTGAAACGCTACTCCTCCTACAAAATTTATTCTACAGATCGGTTCTTATGTCAAAATGTTCTGTTCCTCATGGTGCATATGAATAACAGTGTTTTTATATAATGTATACACATCAACATATGTATACACATATTCACAAATTAGCCTTATTTGCATATTACTATTTTTACCACTTGAACTGAATTGGTTTTCATGCGAGACACACGGTTCATACATAAAAATGCTCAACTTGACATACTGGATCATATAATGTAAAAAACGGCAGAAAATATTATGGGATATGAGGTACAATCGAAAATCATTAATGGATCATCTTTGTCAGCTTTTATGGTAGAAACACCGTTCCAACTGCACATCACTTGGCTTGGTCAGCTTGGTCAACATACTAAATATCATATTGATACAGCCTATCATTTTGAAGTTTTTACAATTTAGTGCCTCTCCCCATTGACTTAGTCAAGTTGTAGCTCAGTGACCGTTTTTAGTACAGATATGATTATGTGCTTACTCAGGAGAGCATACTTATTGCTTATTATACTTATTATACTACACTGTCCACTTTTTTTGCTGCAGCAATGTAAATTTCTCTGCTGTGAGACGAATAAAGGATTTCTGATTCTGATTATTAAAGTTGCAAAGTTTCATCTTGATAGCGTTTAAAAGCTGTAGCGATAAAAATAGCGATAAAGCTGAAACAAACAACATTACATAACTAGAAAACGCATTTCCATGAGCAAATGCGGATATGATGCATCCAGTGATTGGAGTGACCGCCTCAGCTGCGCTACAGACCCAGTTTGTTGACAGGGGTTTTAAAAACGTGTCTTGGGCGAGTGGCATTTCTATCAATTAATAATATTATATTTGAGAGAGATTTCATTTTGAAAGTGGGAGAGCTTTAACTATATAAAACAGCGGTGAAAGTTACTGTCAGATAACGTTTTTTTAGTCAGGTTTTTATGTAGAACGTTGTATTCTAGAAGTGATTGGCAAATTTCACCACTGTCTAGTTATATTTTTTAAACGGGGAAACAACCGGTGTGTTGCGTCTTTATTGACACAACCAACTGCTGTAATTTTAGTTAGTAAACATTATATTTGTGAGAGAGATTTCATTTTGAATGTAGGAGAGCTCTGTTACTATAAAACAGTGGAGAACGTTACTGTCAGATAGTGTTCCCCAGTCAATAAGAAAGAAAGCTAACACATCTATCAAATTTATACTGCTGACTTGTTTCCCCAAAACCTGTAAGTCTTGTGATTTTCAACCTGCTATCCCTACATTTGCCAATCATAAAAGGGGTAACACATCCTGACACAAGAGACGGATCGAATCATTGGTTAACCACTGGTGTTCGGCCTAAAAGCCAAGATAGCCGGTATACAAATGTAACAACAAGCAACAACATAAACTAGAAATGTATTTCCCTGCGCAAATGCGATGTGATGCATCGCAGTTATTGGACTGACCGCCTTAGCGCGCAGAACATACCCTTGCAGCACAAGCGGACTGCGGTCCAAACCCTGTTTGTTGACAAGGGGGCTTATTGCCGCTAGATCGGTAGTGCCTCTTCATCATAATATAATGGTGGACACATGACAATGAAGTACTACCGTTTGATTT
>JAVQIZ010238386.1:0-10098 GCA_036023535.2 Galaxias brevipinnis | reverse complement strand
GAATTACCATTTACGCACGACTACCGGCTAAGGGGGCAAAATGGTGGGATCCACCGGGCAATTTCAACACCCCCCCCTCCCCCAACACCCCCCCCCCCCCCCCCCCACTCCGCTTCCCCATCCAACTCTCGACCCTCCCCGCAGCTCACCCATCGTCCTCTTAGCTACTGTTTTGGTCTCCGGGGCTGAATATTATCCTTGCATTTACTTCAGTGCGCATAAACAGAAGGATTCCTCTTTTTTAAAACAGCTGGGGGTGTGTAGGCCGAGAGTGAGATGGATTTTGCCCTTTGTGTTGCGGCGGTCAGGTATGGGCAGATAATTGCCGAGCCTGGTGCAGCAGAGACGGGTGATTATAGGGTTTATTGTCTCTCCCAGGCACAATCAACCCTGATTCAGCACTCTCACCTCCACTTGATTTATGAGTGTCTCTGTCTCCATCTCGCTCTCTCTCTCTCTCTCTCTCTTTCTCGCTCTCTCTCATACACACACACACTCTTTTTCTCTCACAAGCCTACACACACTTTCGGTCTCTGAATCTCTCTCTCTCTCACACACACACACACACACACACAAGCTCAAGAAAAAAAAACTCTCTACCCCCACCTGAATTCTCTTCTCTCCCTTCACTTCTACTTGATATTTACACTTTGGTTATATCCCTGACCCATCTCTGCCTCATTCCATGGTGTGTGTCCATGGGACCCCAGATTCAACCTAAACTGGAAAACATCCCAGAAGAAGACGAAAAAAACCACAAGACGAGGAGGTATAAAAGCAGACTGATCGGTTCATCTGTCCATGTGAAAGCACTTTTCGTTTCAATTGACATTTTGGGAATGGCAATTTGGAGCAGGCGATACAGGTGACATTTGTAGGTGGTTGAGACCAGGAGCTGCCATCCATTTAGGTGTCTGATGGCCCTGTGGGAAACCTGCCTTTTAGGCTGTCTGGAAATATTGAGCTGGACTCTATTCTCCTGTACGCACAGGGGAGAGATGACAAATTAAGAACAATGTCGGCAAGTGCTGTCATCGCTCTCCGTCCTTCCCATGAGCCATCGATAGTCTAAACGTGCAGGATGTGCGGGGTGGTGGAGTAAGAGGGGAAATGATCCCGCTTGTAGTTTGGCCGTGACGTCGGGGGGCTATTTCCCTCTGACACTAACTGCTGACAGTTGAAAGTGTCGCCGACACGGTGATGCAAAGCCCTTCATTACAGCGATGGGGAAACCTGCACGTTTTCCGAACAAAAACCTTCAATCCAAAGGTAGTTGGGCGAACGCGCTAACGTATTTGGGTGACACTTTACACCTTCTCGATGTGTCACTTTTCCGCATCCCTGACAGTAATGGAGTCCTGTGAACAATTTTTCCCGCTACAATAAAGTGCATCTGTTGTGCATTTGAGTGTTTGGCAGTATCCTGAGTGTCCATGGGATGGTAAAGATTAATCCCCAATATGTTGGTGCCTGTGCGAGAACTAGCATCTTAAACTCATAAGACACAATTCATTCATCTGAAAGGACATGTCTCTTGATTGATGAAATGCTGATGAAATTGTTATTATTAGACTTTATTAGGTTTTTAACCGCGTTTATACCATGATGTAATACATTTTGACTACTTACTAAATACACTTTTTTTTTGGCAAAATAGCGAGTTTCTCGCCATATCAATAATTGGCAGGGATGTTTGAAAAGAAACCCTGGATGGAGAAAAGAGCACTTAGTATGGCATGGCAGGAGCTTTTGGCTCAGATTGTTTGTGATGTGTGTCAAGATAAATCCAGCAATCACAGTCCTTTATCGACTAAAAGCTTTTCATTAGAGGAAATAAAACAGTGAGAGCAAAGTCTTCCAACTGTGAGGGTCTGTTTGACCTTCACCGGTGCGTGTGCTTCAGTACAGTATCTTATCCCCGCTCTGCTAGCTTCTGATAGAACCAAAAAAAAACTCCCAAACAATACGTCACACAGCAGAAGCATGCATTTGGTACGTGTTATATTTTTGTGATACATTCATCACATACAAGTGCAAATAATAAAAACCGACCATTAGCAAAACAGTGAAAATATCTCACACAATAACATTTACAAACCACATTATTTTGTTAATGCTCAGTAAAAGAGACACAATTTATTCAAACTAGTCCAATACGAACACACTGTTATATTCAATAAATTGTGATATTTCCTTGTTGGAATCCACCTTGCGGTATTAGGGTGATGCCTTTACCTACTTTGGCACCCACGGATGTCACATATGACTCAGCTCCGAGGCTGTAATGATTGCTAATAAGACACTTCCCAGTTCCCATCTCTAATTAGGCAGGGATCAAGCTTTTCCTCCCACGCCCTTCAAACACCCTGCCCACTCTGCTGATGGGTCTGACACAGGCAAAAATTGATTTGAGACGTTTCTTGTACCACGTGCTTAGAGCAGGGGATTATGGGAATACTTCAGAACAAACTTATCGTGAACCTCTTTCTTCTCGAATACGTTTTTAGGTTGTTTCAGAAAATAGGTATTCTTCTTTGGGGTTTGATCGCGTTACTGAGAGATATCTGCCCTTGTCCTCTTCAAACGTGTGTTCAATTAGTCTGTTGTTTAAATGTAACCAGAATTGCAAATGCACAATGCACATTGGTTGAGTTCTATTGAATAGACACGTCTGACCGTGGGTGGGAATGGCAGACCAAACCTCGTCATTGAAGTAATATTAAAGCATCGCTCCATGGTAACGCCACTCGGTGGCTTTATTAAACCCACATAATTCTCAATCAAGGCCCTGTTTATCAGCATCCCTTTTAACAAGCAGAATGTATTCAAGCTGGCACAGTTGGTGGAGGGCTGGGACACTGGGTCCAAGAGGCTTGTGAATGGGTTGATTAGGGTGACCGCGAATGGTTAGACCTCATCTCTTCTCTCCTCTGCCAAGTCAGAGATTGAGTGAGAAACAAGCGTGAGGCAGCAAACTAAAGTGGACCTTTCTCTCTTGCCACAACAATCCCGCCCTAATTGGCTGTCCAGAGATGGATGCCTTTGTTCTTGAGAGATTGCAACCAGAAATGCTTCCCGCTGTGCGCCTTTTTCTCCCTGGATGCCTTTGATGAGGAGCTGAATCAAAGTCTTGCCGTTCGCGTCTGATTGTAATGTATCTGGGTGTGTATGATGGCTTAGCAGAAACAATGCTACAGATGAATGGATAGTACATGTGACCAAAGACACACAGCAAGGAAATGTGGTTTTGATTCATAGTACAGTAGGTCGTTAAATCATTCAATAAAAGGAATATACACACATCATGGAAATGTACTTCTCTGTACATTCATATGTACCATATATAGATAGCCCTTGGAAGACAATGCATGTGTCAAATCAAAAATATCGACATATTCCGGTTACCAATACAATAGCGGCTTTGTGTCAATCTTATTTGTGTTCGAGAACACTGACAAGGACGAACTACGACGGCGACGGCGGAACCGTGTCTGGCTCTGCTTAGACGGACGGCCACGGAGCGTCTTTGTTGTTCCTGTTATGCCGGGCCACAGTGGGTTCCTTTGCCTTGCTCCACGAAACAACCCTCGGCTTGTGCCAGCCCTCCGTGGCAGCCCTATCTGTATCGGCGAGAGCAGCTTGTTGCCTTGGCTAGGCGGTGTAATCACAGCCGTTGTAATGGCACATCAATTGCATCCAGCTGAGACTTTTACACACATATGCCTCCTGTGCTTTAGTGGCCCCTCTCCTTCACGCCGTCTTCAGAGGAGCTAAATTATGCATGCGTCAGGAGAATAAATCAGCTTTGACACGCTGACAAGAAAGGACACAACAGAGAGAGCATAAAATATACAAGAAAGATGATATTAAAGAAATATAGAGGATGGCTTTAATGAAACAATGTGCTTGTCCTCACACGCACGCGTTACTTTTTATGATTTTGTTAGACAGTGCCTATTTCAACTGCTATCACTACCCATGCGACAGGCCAATATAGATAGTTCCCAACCTGCGGTGTAAACCCCACACAACCTCTTTGTTAAGCTATCTGAAATGTGTGTATTTTTGTTTTCGAAGATATGAGAGTCATCTTATGTCGCAATGAGAACACAATGGAAGCCGATGGCCTCTTAGTGGGTGATGTTAAGTGAACCTGGAATAAAGCCATTTTACCACCTACTCTCTGCTAGCTTCAGCAACCATGAAATTGCTGCTGGGAGCATTCTTTTCTTCTTTTTCATTATACCGGTATACAAGACAAAATGTCCTGCCCTTTGCTTCACGCAGCCACCACAGAGGTTGATTGCTTTGATGTTACACTATGTTGCCAGGCCTTTCAGTCGATTTGTTCAGGTCAAAAGACCAAAAATAAATAATAAATGGCTGGTTAATTTGCTGGTTTGGGTTTCATTTTTAATAAAAAAAAAGAGAGAGAGAGAACAAAACACAAGGCAGCCATGCTTAGAGAACCCAAAGTGTCCTTATCCTTCTTTTTTTTTTTAACACCTCAATGTTTGTAGCAAAACGACATACAAATCTGCATTCTTCCTGTCTGTTATACATCTTATTATTTTCCCCTACCACACACACACACACATACACATCAACTCACTTGTAACCTGATTTTATATAGCTTTTTTTGTGTGTGACTAGTTTAATGTCAGGGTGTGCTTCCCATATACAAATAGGCTTAAAGGATTAAACGTATATGTACTGTCAAGGCAGGAGGATATTCATATCAGTTAAGACTCAGAAAGCTGATGCAACAGATTGTTTGTGTTTCTTTGCGAGCCTTTACTGTATGTTTGCATATTTTAGCATGTGGGTTTCTGTGTCTTTGTGGGTGTATGCATGTAGCTCAGGAATCCCGTGGGCGGGATTAGAACAGTTGCGTAAAGGCGCCAGTCAATCCTGCCTTCACGCAGTTGTTCAGATATGCTCTGCATCCTACAGTGAGTGCTGCGTTCCCCATGACATTACCCGTGTGACACAGGCTGCCTGTGTGATTAAGACAGAAACCGTATAGAGACTCGCTGCCAGTGCCTTGGTTCTACTGCAGGCAGAGCACATCAAAGTGTTGGCCCGGACGTTTGAGGCTACTACCGCATTCAACTCACAAGTCGGTGGCTACGCTACCTTCTGGCTGAAAGCCTTGTTGCTCAGCCTGCCGGTGGGTTGGGAGCTGTGAAAGAACACACACACACACACACACACACACACACACACACACACACACACACACACATCTGCTTTGTTAAGAGATAATAACAGTCCTGCACCGACTCAACTGAGGCTGCTGCAGTATGTGGCGGGGGCTTTGTTGTCCGTCGGAACCGCTGCGATTTCCGACGGGGCTGGCGACGACGTGACCAGCCCTGCGCGCGGGACTGAAGTGCACAGGACACTGCACCAAAGCAATCAATGGCCGTTACCCATGCAGTGGAGCGACGACTCAATGGTTAATGAGCGGCGGGGTAAATACAGGTCCCCTCATCTGCTCCCAGGCCGGGGGGGTTTCGATCCCCATCGTGGCACACACACACACACACACACACACACACACATTCAGGGATCTGCAGGGCTCTGAGCACAGCCAGCCCTGAGGTAAACTGGCCCAGGCTTTTCGCGAGGTATTTGTTTTGGCTCCATCAGAGGACAATGAAGATAAAGCCACTGTTGGGATATGCGCTCATTAGTAGAAACTTATGGCTGCCCATGATGAGAGAATAAACTTTGATGTTTCAAAGGGGAGCTTTCGTTGAGTCACCAAAAGTATATATGTATAAGTATTATACAGGGGGGAGGGTGTGTGTCAATGTCATTTGTTTTGATTGACATGAAAAGGGAACAAGGCATGGAAAGAAACTGTTTGATGTTTATTGTTTGGACTATTTTATCGGTTTACATGGAGATAATGTCACTTATCTTGTTGTCATTCTTGGCTATCCCCTACTTATGAGTGTCTTAAATTCCATATCCCTCAAGCTTCTGGTTTAATCTATTATCTGCGTAGTTTAATCCGACAGTTTTCCCACAGTTTTTTATTTTTTTCCCCAATTGTTCTTGATGTGGCTTTTCAGTTTTGTTACTCATTCAGGACCACGGACATATCCTCGCTGAACCTTGCAGCCAGCCATAGCCTGTTATTTAGTGGTGAAGTGTTACTTGAAGAGTTGCTACATTTGCACTGGTATTTTCACAGGCAAGCCGGTTTTAAACACCTTCCGTTTTCCAAATTCTTTTTACGCTTACTACATTATCAAGCTAAGATGTCAGTCGCTGCAAATGTGCATACTATTTCACACACAATTTGATTTAATTACTGTCTACTACCCATGAAAGTGCCACATTTCCTGTTGAACTCCAGTCATGTTTTTATACTGTATTGATGTGGAAATGATCAGCAACAGCATAGCTGCACTACAAGTCAGACTCGGTGGCCGTTTAGAGTCCAGCCATTGTGGCCCGCGTGTATGCAGAGTAAATGGACAATTTGTGTTTTTGTGATTGGGCCAGTTAGTGTCAGACCAGGTGCAAGATGAGGAGCAGATGGGAAGGAAAATGAAAGAGAGAGAGAGAGAGAGAGAGAGAGCGAGAGCTGGAAGTCCCTGACATTCCATACCGCCGGCCTAATGAGAGGCAGGGACACCACAGGAGCTGGGGAACCAGATTAGATACAACTCAATTCAATTACAACTGAGCCGCCACGGGTGACGCTCCAAAACCTCATCCTGTTAGGATCCGGTTCACAGAGAAAGAAGACCGCAGCTCTCCCCCTCGGCTTCGCTAGGCCGCCGCTCGGCGCTATGGCAGCGGCCTGTATAGGAGCAAAGCACGCCTCTGGGTGATGTGGACCCGGCCGATGCTACGGTGGTCGCCTGGCTGGAGACGGATCAAACGAGTACCCCCCACCGCCCTCCCTCCCCTCGTGGTCAGATGAGTGAGATTCCTCCATGTTGGGCTTGTTAAGTTACGTCTCTGTGAAAAGGGCCCCGTTTCTGTGCCAGTCCCTGTGTAACGGTATGAGGCACGGAAAGAGGGATAGGATCTCACGGAAGCGTATTACATGTACCACACCGGTGTACACCTTGAGACTTACAAGCCGACAATGCACTTCAGGATTACCCCATCTGTGGGTTTGACTTGGGAGATTGTGTGTGTAAGTGTCTTTGTGTGTGTGTGTGTATGTGTGTGTGTGTAGCCTACCCGGCGACAACACCAGGGAAGCTTTACTGTATATTAAAACTATGCCCGTCGACGGCATGATGAGCTCTCAGCAGCCTGATCAGCAGAAGACGTAGCACGCCATCGACGCGCTTCTCCAGCAGGGGTTTATAGACGCTGATAAGGAAACCTTGTCGTTGTCTCGCCAAATTTATGTAGTTGACTTTATTACATTTTTTTTTGATGAAACACAGCTGCTGGGATATCTCCAGTAAAGAGGTGGATATGATTGATAGTGTTCTTTAGTGTTGGATATAAACCTCTGCGGTGCAGATACTTATGAAAGGGTGCCCAGACCCAGCTGGGAAGCTGAATCCCCTGATCAGTTAATGCTCAAAATGGCTACCGGCCCAAGACTGGAGAGAGTGAAAGCCATAAATCTTTGCTGGCGATGGACAGTGTCTTTTATTGGTAATGATTTACCATGAATGCGTATGCAAATTGTGCCAGTGGAGAATTGAATCAACCATATTTAACTCTCAAAGTCAATTAGCTCAAACCAATGTGACAGGCAGGGGACATGCTACAGGAGCAGTGTGATGCGTTAAAGCATGAAATAATAGTGTTATCGCTGTTGGTTCGATTTCTACTCTCGTATATGGATGAAAACGTAGCTGTCGGCTTTGGGCTCTGCCGCTGCAGTCACAGAAGTTTTTCTTTGTTCACTCAGGATTTCCCTCGTTTGGCTTTTGACATCTTTAGCAAAGGAAGAACTTTCCTGCTGACTTCATGAAGAAAAAAAAAGTACGAACAAAAGTAATATTCATTTCTGCAAAGAATATTTACTGCAGTCAGATTTCATCTCTTAATTTCCATACAAATGTAAAACTAGGGAAGCATGGAATCTTCCCTAAATCTGAAATGAATTCAATTGTTCACATACGGATCAGGGACTGCTAGAAGCAGATGGAGTTCTACACAAATCAGTGCTTTCAAAATAAAATCCCTCTAACATTCTAATCGAAATGACAGGACGTTTTTTCTCTCTCTCTCTCACATGCACATTTGAGATAGCTAAAGATCTTGCATGGGAAGTCAGAAGAACCAGGAAAAAATAATTAAAACAATTGAACAGAAAAAGGATATATTCATTGAGTTTCTGTACAATAGAACTTGCTTCTTCTCTCCTTCTAAAACTGGGGCATCTAAATTCTTAGCCACTTCTAAAGTACCTACAATTTTGAGGACCAAACAGCATTTTGTTTTATAAATGCCTTTAGAAATTGTCTTCTAAATCATATTTACTCATTCATGAGGGACATGTAGAAGTGGGTGATTGCAAAGCAGAAATGCAATAACCCAAATTGAACAATATCGGAGATGGTGTTCAAATACGAAGTGAGTCACTTGTGCTATTGAAAGCACACTAAAACATCTTTCTTCAATTGTATGTACGCAACATGCACTTATATGATAAATATATAGCAATGGTTGTGGTCCTCTGGTGTACCAATTATTTTAACAATGATAGTTAACCACATCATAACCGAAAGAACCATCTCTGACCCTGTTTATCTAGACACCATATCCTCATTGCAGATTGTGTCACAAGCAGTGTGGTCAGGGAGGTAGGCCAAAGGCAAATTAATTATGCATTGATGTTTTTCCCAGTGTCACTATAAATACTGAATGTAAAACTTTATCAATAGGACTTTGGGTGCTTCCCAAAATAACATATTGACGGAACAAGCAGTTTACCTTTGCCTTCTGTCCTAAAGAAGTCATGACTAGTTATTGGACAGCTGGAAACGTACTGCAACATTCTTAGACTTAAAGGTGCAGTATGTAGTTCTAGAGAATGGGGGGGATAGCAAGAATTTGAATCACAACACTCAAAAAGACCAACCTCCTGAGTCTTTGGTCCCTCCTATCCCTCAATGGCCCATCCCACACATGCCCGTGCGCACTATGAATTGAGTTTTTGAGCCTGAGCAAGATAGTGTTTCATGACACGTGTATGTTGTGTATATTTTTGGAAACAAAAGAATCCCGAACGTCTAACCGTAAAACTGAGTGGTTCACACCAAAGCCAGGAGCACAGACACAAATAACCGTTTCCATAGTAACAACATACAGTAAGCTAACGTTAACAAAAACAATTTCATAATTTGATTCCCCTATTAGTATAAGCCAGTGCATGACAATCGTTTTTATTTAGCTGCAATTTGCACCATAGCTACTATGTTGCCGAGTATATCCAACATATGCATGTAAACAAATAATGCCTTTTTGACATAAATCTGGCGCGATACTTCCTAACGTTCTAAAAACTGCACTTGGCGATTTGACAAGCCAAGTCTTTGACATGCGACTACTTCAACCGCCTTGCAACTAGTTCACACTGCTGCTACCTTTGTCTGCGAATTGTAAGGACGAGCTTGTTTGGAGGGTGATGCAGGGATTTTACCTAGGAGTGTGCACGTGAGGTGATTGACAGGCAGGTAGCCCTTACTCCTTGCAAAACTCTCCTGATCGGTTGGGGATAGGCGGTTGTCCCTAGATTTTTTAAAAGCTGAATACAGGGCCCAGGGCGCTCATACATAACGCACCTTCTCTCTGAGCATTTGGTTTAATGATATCCTCCAGGAGGTATGTAATAAACATAAAAAAAAGATCAGAAAAGCATAATTTATTGCTAGAAATTCAAACTTACATACTGCATCTTTAACTGATTAAGTGTTGTTATGTATATTAAAGTTACTAGAGGCAGTTTATCTGTAGGAGGTGATTTTGGTGACCCCTACCGTTTGCCTATTGTAATTGTTTTCGGTAACTGTCGCAAAGAAGACATGCAGAATGCTCGTGGTCACTGGACATCGATAGTATGGCCATCTTTTCCATATTTAGTGACACACTGCCTTGTATCATATAACA
>JAVQIZ010238382.1:0-16772 GCA_036023535.2 Galaxias brevipinnis | reverse complement strand
TCAATGTCAAGTGCCTTTTGAAATTCTTATTTACACACAAAGCATATCAAAGTAAAAGGAGAGTTCATGTGAAGGACTAAGGGTTTAAAAAGGCCATCTGCGATATGTTAGGAATGTATGTGTGTGTGTGTGAGGCCACAAAAACCCAGCAACAACGTCCTAGCAAGCAGGTTTCCATAAATTATAATCATAGGCTCCAGAAATGTGCATCTGTTATTACCCATGATCCTCCTTGGCTGCCGCGGTTACCATAAAACCCTGCCTCGGCATCCGTCTCTGGGATACTGGACAGCCACAGAGATGTTTCACTTCTTTTTTCGGTCTGTTGGTCCATTTTTTTTCCCCTCCCTCTCTCTCTCTCTTTTCTGTGTTGTGTACCACCCACTCTTTCTTTCTCTGTCTCCCTCCCTGAACTGTTTCTGTTTGGTTGTCATGAATGACATTCTTTTACACTTCACCCCTGAGATCCTTTCTCTAATAAAAATCGCCTTTGGGTGGGAGGGGGGCCACAATCAATCCCCCCCCAGAACACTGCCTTTGCCTTTTTTATTGCCTCCTCTATCCCTCCATCATCCCCTCTCACTTTCTGCCCTCACTTCAACCAATGTGCCTTTTTAGTCTAAAGACAAATCAGCTGTGAATGCTCTCTCTTACATTTTCCTTTTTTTTAACCAGTTGGGAGAAGTTTCCAAGGAAACGGTCTCCTTTTGTGGCCCAGGGTTTTTGTCAGGGCCTCATTGGTCTGCTGGGAAAAGGGAGCACAAAGACTCAAGAGAGCTGTCTTTAGCATGGGGAGGGGTGGGAGCAGGGGGGTGGGAACCAGTTTAGCCTGAGAATCGCTCCCAGTTTCACGTGCACCACTCTCGGTGGCGATCCCGAGGTGAAGTGCTTTTGCCATCTAGAGTCATTCAGCTTGGAGACCTGAGATGCAAGGTGTACGGCTGCCAAACTCTTCATGAGAAAAGCTGAAAGACTTAACTTGACTTATGCTGGCGCTGGGCTGCTGGATGTGGCCTGTAATCTGGAGCTGTTTCATAGTCATGTAGGCGACTGTGGGTGAGAGTGAGTATTGCAGTTGACCGAGACTGAAGCTCCTATAGAGACTGGTGGGCTCCCGTGAGGGATTTGTTTGTTTCCTGAGATGCTCGGGACTCTTATTATGTAGTAGAGTCACGTAACTGCTGATACTGTCGAAATGGAGGATGACATAAGCTCTGAGGACCTGTGACTTTGAAACGACTGTTTACAGGGCGCACCGAATCCCATGTCTCATACAGTAGCTTGTTGTTGTTTCACATTCCAGATGGCGCCATGTAGATGTTTTAGTTAAATAGTACGGTATGTCCACCAAGAACATGTTTTATGGAAAAAAAATATGCAGACTTTGTAATACGGTCAATGCTGTTTCTAAGAGAAATATAGTATCTTTCTCTCCGGTTACAGAATTGCATTTCTGAATCTTTCTCTGATTTTGTTGCCCCTGATATTTACCATACATTTCTAAAATCACCCCTAATTGTCTCATTAAAATTGTCACTAGTTGCAGTGCCAGTAATGCAATGCCAGATGCTAAGTTGGATACTTACACTTTACATGTTGACATTGCTTCTGGATTTCTCTAACTTATGTTTCCATGTTTGCATGAAATCTAAAATCATGTTTTGCCTGCAACTTTGTGCATGCATTTTGATTTCTTTTACTTATGATCTTTAACTCAGCTCCTGGAAAGTCATGTGTATTGATTTAATTTGAAATGGTCTTTAAGCAGTCCAGGCATTAGCACAATCAACTACTATGTCCATGTGTCCTGTGAACCCTTGCAAGTTAAAAACCTGACAGTAACCCTAATACTTAGTTAACTCTGACGTTATCAAATGTCTCTATCATTAGTGGCGGAGATAAATAAGTAATAGCTTAACTGGTGCAATGTATTGGTAACCCCCACAGATGTATAACTTTTCTGCTTTCATGGGAGCTCAGACCCCTCCTTATGGGAGCTGAACTCCCACTGGCTCCCAGATAACTCGAACCCTGAATATGACCATTGAAATGTAATTCAAAATCCTCTATTGGTCTAACGGGCAGAAAAAGAAAAAAATTCACTTTTCCTGGAGCTGGAGTTTGATTGCTTGATCATTAACCTCTCCGTGTAATCCCCCACCCCCCCCCACCCCCACCCCCAGCTCCAGCTATCTCACAGCTAACTCTAACTGCTTCATTGTCCATCTGTTACAGGCTGCTTCCAGACCCACTGACCCTGACACGGAGGGTGTGGCTTTAGGCCACTGGCCAAAGTGTCCCATCCCTAACATCCCCACCACCTTGGACAAGCAGACTAACTGGTCCAAAGCCCTGCCACTGCCCACTCCAGAGGATAAGATGAAAAGTGACTCCCAAGTTGTCACCTCATGTGTCATACCAATTAACGTCACCGGTAAATAACATCTGCAGCTCTCTTGGATCTCTTGAATGTGTCCATCTGATATTTTAAAGAATAACCTTTTTTATGTGCTTTTAGACGCTAGTTACTTGAATGTTTACACTAAGTCTGATTAAAATATCTGTGATATACTTAACAAGGGGACATGTTTTTTTTGCAAGCCATTGGTTATACAACGTTACTGCCGCCATTCCCTGAGCTGCATTGAAACGTTTGTTACTTGATCCTGATTGAGGTTACCTCTGTATAAAGAGGGACAAAGCCAGGCTTGAGTCCTAGGTGTGTGCTCAAACTTGCTATGTATTGTTTTCAGACGAGGCCTCCGTGGCTGCCTCTCCGTCAGCGATGTCAGCTTTCCTCAGTGAGACAACTTTTCAATGTCCCGTGTACAACATGCCTGTTGTCAGTGTTCTCACCCACCCACCCCTTATACATCTTATAGCCCAGTGGGGGAGCAGACCTTTACTACTCAGAGTAGCACAGATCTTAGAGTGAGTTGAGTGGGTCTACAGAGGTTTATATGGCTATACTCGTATGCCTGTGCAGAGCCAGCCATAGTGGTACCATCCTAGCTGTACTGCTATCCTAGTAGGTCACAGAACTGATGTTGTTGAACAGTGCCTATGCTTTTAACAATACATACAGTATCTTAACCAGCTATGACAGGCTTCATCTATATTTAGCCACAAATTATTTATATCGCTGGGGCCATAGAGGTAGCCAAGACTAAAATCACATCCATGCCTGATTATGACACGTTGCTTGAAGTTGTCCCATAAAATCACATTAGTTCAACAACAGTGACTTGCACATTCTAAGTCACTTCCTGGTTGTCTGAGAAGATTTGTTTGTGCCTCACAGAGTGGCAAAACGGTGTGCCGTGAATGCCAATGAATCCCATTAGAATTGTTAAAAACCCTGGCCAAATGTATCTTCTCTTCTTTGCCTTGAGTGAAGGAAGGAGGTTTCGTGCTAACACGTTGAGTCACAAAACAGTTTAAAAAAAAAGAAGAAAAAAAAAGAAAAAATGACTTGCCAAGTGCAGTAATTGTTGTGGTGCCAGCAATCACATGTTAGTCATGAAGAATGGAGAGAGCCTGGAATCAAAACAAGAAAACACACAACTTCAGCTAAGCTAAAGCAGGGATCCTCATTCCAAAGATAGGCTGCTATAAGGTTTGGATGGGGACATTACTGCACTTCACTTTATGGTTTACCCCAGTTTTCTTTGTGTTCTCAAAATGCACGTTTGTTTCTGTAAAAGTTGTGTAGTGGTTTCCATTTTTTTTGTGATGTTTGTTTTTGATGGACTTGTGTGGATACTGTAACTCTCTGTCTGAATACATTTGTCTAATTTAGCCACCGTAGGCTAGGGGAGAAAGCCTCGAAAACCCATCTAGCGTTCCTCAACTTTGTAACTTGAACGTCGCATGCTTTGGTAAAGGAGTGTCATTTAGTCTTCTTTCCCCTCTGTGATGTGAAGTTACACGGTGAAATTGTCCGCCTCGCTCTTCCCTCCTGTAATTTCAGTGTGAAGGACGCGTGTAGTTTCTGGGGCACTAAAATGTTCTCTGTCCTCTCGAGGCTGTGTGAGAATTAGAGGAGAGGGCAAAACCCCTGAGCGGCCAGCCAACAAAGCTTCCTTTACATCTCCCTGTCGTCTGCCTTTGCAGGGGTCGGCTTTGACAGAGACGCCAGTGTACGCTGCTCACTCGTTCACTCTCAGTCTGTGCTTCAGAGGAGGAGGAAGCTGAGGAGGCGGAAGACTATTACCGGCATCCCCAGACAGGTGCAGCTGGACCTAGGTATGTCAACCCCCTCTTTATAAAGACCTAATATGTGTGGTATAGTCCATTAACAAGCTGTGTGTGATACATGTGTTTTATTTGGTTAAGATATCTCACTGCGGTTTTGCATGCTGCACCGTACAGTTGGATCAAGGCTGCACAGTTAAAAGCTTTTGCTGACCCAAATAGTAAAACGATCATTTTAAGAAAACAGCGTCAGTTTCCTTGCCGAGAAATTATTAATAAGTTGATATAACGGCAATGATCACCTCTCTGTGAAAGTGTAAACTTCTTTTAGTAGATTTTTTTTGACATTTTCAGTGACATTTCCTCCTTCCAGACTCTGATGAATCTCCGGGCTCCAGAGAGCGGACGCTGATCATCCACACGAGCGCCGACGTCTCCGTGTGCAGCGAGGAGCTCCTGGCCAGCCGCCTGAACAGCACCAAGGACTCCGGCTGCCAGACCGAGGACTTTGCAGTGGCCATGGCGACGGCGGCGGCGGCCGGTGGGGGGCCCTCGCGGAGAAGGATTCGCTTGCACCGCGGAGGCCAGGTCCTCTCTCTCCCGCTCTCCCACTCCACGGGCAACATCTCCTCCCTGCCGGAGAGCGCGGTGGACGGCGTGTTCACCGCCTCCCTGGGCGTCGTCCGCTTCCGCTCCCGCAGCCTGCCCCGCGAGGGAGGCCGGCTCAATGACGAGGGCCACGACGAGAGCGACGATGACGAAGAGGAGGAGGAGGAGGAAGAGGAGCTCTCCCCGTACGAGGCGGAGGACTTTCTCCCCGGACCGGGGGAGATGATTCTCAAGGACGAGGGGGAGGAGAGCACCGACGACCAGGCCCTGCCAGAGCACCAGCTGGGGAGCCTGACGTACCAGGCCCACGACGGGAGCCCCGAACACGGCTGGATGGAGAGGGGCCGCTCCCGGCTGCCCCGCCAAGCCGACATGGGCAGCTGCGAGATCTCGTCCAGCTCGGACACCTTCAGCAGCCCCATCCACTCTGCCTCCACCGCAGGCGTGCTAGGCGGCCCCATGGACCACAAAGAGGACCACCAATCTTCCAGCGGCAACTGGAGCGGCAGCAGCTCCACCTGCCCCTCCCAGACCTCCGAGACCCTGCCCCCGGCCGCCTCGCCTCCCCTCACCGGGTCCTCGCACTGCGACTCGGAGCTGTCGCTCAATGCTGCCACCGACCACGTGGGCTTCCTGATGGACGCCTACCAGGCTGGCGGGGGTCTGCCGGGGCTCCGCACCACCAGGGCCGGCTCCTTCTCCTCCACGGCCATGGACCTCCTGGAGGACGCCGGAGTGGGCACGGCCAGTGAGGGCGAGTGGAGCTACCCCCACCCCGACCCGCCTTGCCCCCGGGACTTCCAGGACAGCCCCGAGAGGTCCCGGGACGCCGAGGGCAGTAGCCTGGGCTGCCCCAGCTTCACCAGCATGGCTACCTACGAGAGCTTCTCCGACAAGCCGCCATCCGAGAAGGCCGACACCGTCTCGCACTACTCGCTCGACACCGACGGCTACTTCACCTCCATGCACTACGACTGCGGTCTGAAAGGGAGCAGGAGCTTCACGTACAACTATGCAGCCTCCGGCTCCGACTGTGGCACTCTGGGCAGGCGCTGCCTCTCCTTGAGGAAGCCGAAGGTAAAGCCCTCTCCACCCAGACGGAGCTCGTCACTGAGGAAGATCTGCAGTGAGGGAAACGTCCCCGCTGACAGGAACGAACCAAAGATATCCTGCGGGCAGCGGCCGCCATCCGCGTCCTCCTCAGAGGAGGTGGCACGACTCTACCAGACCGCCTCCCCGGGCTACGGCGAGCACCCGCCTCTAGGGGGAGGAGCGGTGCCTCTAGAGGCGTGGGGGCCGGGGGCGGGGGTGGGGGAGGGCTCCGACTCCGGCCCATTCGGTACCACGGACACGCACTCGTTCAAAGATGGCGGGGCGGTGCAGTCCGACTACGCGGACCTGTGGCTCCTCAACGACCTCAAGTCCAACAGCGGCGACCCGTACCGCTCGCTGTCCAACTCCAGCACGGCCACGGGCACTACCGTCATCGAGTGTGTCCGGACCCAGGAGAGCGCCGAGTGCCAGGCCTCGCAGTCCGTCTCCAGGCCCACCACGCCCTCTCCTCCCTCCGTGGAAGGAGACTTCAAGCTGGCCTCGTCTCCGGATAGGCTGGCCGGCCTGGCCTCCCCATCCAGCGGCTACTCGAGCCAATCTGAAACCCCCACTTCATCTTTCCCTTCCGCTTTCTTCCCTGGTCCTTTGTCGCCCTCTAGTGGGAAGAGAAAGCCAAAAGTCCCGGAGAGGAAATCCTCCCTTGCTTCGGTGCAGCAGCAGCAGCAGCAGCAGCAGTCCCTGTCTTCCTCCAAGAGGGAACTGGCGCTGCCCATCATACCTCCCAGCCACCTCGACCTAAGTGCCCTTCTCAGTACAATCAAGCCTTCTCCCCACAGAAGCCACGCGCAGATTCTCCAGCAGACCAAACAGCGAGCAACCGAGGCCAAGCCCGAAGTGGCCATCACACCAGCAGCCGAGGGCGGCCACGAGCTAGCCCCTCCCCAAATCGCCATCACTCCCACAGCGCTGCGCTCTGTCCAGCTGAGGTCCGTGGGAAAGCACAGGGAAGACGGTCCCGACGACAGCCGGACCGGCCCGGACGTGGCCACCAGACCCAAGTGTCCCACTGTGAACATCGTGGGCCCGCCTGTCAGCAGCAAGTCCATGGAGTTTAAAAAGCCGCCGCCGCCTTACGGCGCCCACCTCACCAGCCATTCTCAGGAGTTTGGGGATTTACTGTTTACAACCGAGGAAAGCCCCGCGCCAAAGGAGGGGCCGTACCGACAGGACCGCCACACCCCAGCCCCCCTGTGGAGCATGACGGCTTTCCGAGTCCCGTCGGAGCCCCCATCGTACTCGGAACAGGAGCGTCCCTGTCCCCGGAACGACGCGCAGCTCGGGGAGGAGAGTGGAGAGGAGAGTAACGTGGAGTCTGAGCAGCTTCCACCGCCACAAAGAACCCCGGAGCCCTCTGAGGAAGAGCCCAGTCTGAATAAAACAGGCCCCACCTTTCCCTCTCTGCACAGTTTAGCCAAGAGGCCCGACGGTTTTGACCAAGTGCCTGTTACGAGTTTTCCGTCGGAGACGTTGCCATGGCAAACGAACGCAATCAACAATGGTGGCAGCAGACAGGTGGAGTATGAGTCATCATCAGGTGCTCCAACCAGAAGTGCCTCACAGACCAGCGGGGAGGAAGGGTCAACACCAGACACCGAGGACTACTTCAGCAAAGGTGACTCATTATGCTCATGCCTTACACACAGGACTGTAACTGGTCACATTTGACCTAAAGTTCCAGCATCGCCACTTAGCTATCAGTTCTTGTTATTTCCAAGGATCATACTTTAAATGAATAAATAAGTGTTGTTAATTAATAATTGGGTTCCATTTTATTGGAAAAATTTTACAAAAAATAATCGTGATGCAGTGTGTATGTATGTTGTCATTAACACATGCTTCTTTTCCTCCAGACTCCACCCCCAGTGATAAAGTGTTGTCCCCTTTCAGCGAGGAGACGAAAGCAGAGGAGGACAACGACAGCGTCTTCCTGTCTCCCTCTAAAGCACGCACAACTGAAGATCTGTTTGCCATGATTCACCGGTGTGTATTTAGCCAAGAATTTATCCATCACAGGGATAACCGATTTAACCATGTGTAGTGTTAGACCTATTCTATGATATTTAGTGTGTTATTATTAGCAGCTGTTAAAACTCCCTCTTTGTTTTTCTTGCACACTGTCTTAGCTCGCTTGAAACTAGAAAATGTATGATTCAAATGTCCCTCTTGTAGATCCAAACGGAAAGTGCTGGGCAGGAAAGATTCTGCGGAGTCGAGTGCTCGGAACCGCCTGGGAGCTGCGTCCGGTAGCACCCCATCCAGCAACTCAGCGACTTCGCCGAGTCCCCCTACAACGCCTGTGACCCCCGTGGCCTCACCTTCGACCCCGACCGGCCCTCAGAAAACCCCCGGCCCCATCTACAGGAGCGCCAAAAAGTCCAGCACTTCCAACGAGGAATTCAAACTGCTGCTGCTGAAGAAAGGCAGCCGTTCGGACTCCAGCTACCGAATGTCTGCCACTGAGATCCTGAAGAGCCCCGTAGCCCCTAAGTCCCCTGGGGACTCGCTGTTAGAAGGGCCCAGGTACACTGAGGAGGCTCTCTCCCCCTTCCATCAGCAGCAGCAGCAACAGCAGCAGCAGCAACAGCAGCAGCAGTCCCCATCAGGAGCAGATCAGGTCTTCAGCCCTTGCCCCAAATCCATTGGAGAGGGCTTCTCCCCTAAAGCTTTTATCCAGAACGCTGCCTCCAGGCAGGGTCGCTCCAGGATCCCTCCACCTGCCAATAGCAGCCGCTACGGCATTCGGAGCAGGCTCTACACTGCACCCATGCAGGCCATCTCAGAGGGGGAGACGGAGAACTCGGATGGTAGCCCTCACGACGATCGCTCCTCAACTGGGTCTGCCTAGAACAATGCCTGCACCGCCGACTGGTGTCAGCCATCTTTGAAAAGGGGCGAAGGCGATTGAAATCACAAGTTTGAGATATATGGCAGTTTACATAGAAAGCAACTGGACTAATATGAGAGACATTGATATTTGGAAGTGGGGTGGAGGTGGGGGGATGGGGGGGCAGAAGGGTGTGGGTTTGTTAGAGAGTGTGTTTTTAACAGGGCACAATGAACTGAGTCTTACTGTTTGTATTTAAGAGGTTGACAAAACAAAGACGAGGAAGCGTGTTTGGGCAAAGCGGATGATAAACTTGATGCAGCATAAGACAGATAAGAGGCCTCAATATCATTTGTACTTCTGTGGATGTTTTTAACACTGTTTAACTGTTATCTTACCACGTGGTATGTGTAATGATTTTCTCACGAAAGGAACACTTAAATGATTAGGACCCGGGAGCCATGGTCCCTCTATGTAGCAACACCAACTGTCGGCATTACATTTACATTGTAGCTCCCCTAAAACATTGTAGCTCCCTACACACAAGGATACATCTTCCTACTTATTGACTATTGAGTACACAAACTGTACTGTATTGAAGAAAGAATTTTAGTGCTGCGAGAAGACATGGTTATTACTATTCACATCTGGGACAATCTGACTTTGGCGTTTTTTGACTGGGGGGGTCTTAAAGTAGCCAGCAGGTAGGTGGGGTTCTTGTAGTGATGGTCAAATTGATAGATGAGTATTCCAATTAACCACAAATCCTCCTTTGCACTTGATTTTAAAATCCTCAAGAATATCCCTTTTATAATATTCATAGGAAAATACCACATGTATAGATATGTATATAAAGATGAACTATATACTGTATATGCATTCGCCCAGGTTAAAAGGGTTTTCGTATTTTACTGGCCTATGGCACATGATGAGACTGGTCGTTCTGAACTCTCAGACTTTTTAATCTCAGCTGCCTGACCTCTCACAGATTCAAAATAAAAGTGACTGTATTGGTTTGGATCCCTTACTAATGTCTTGTTATCTCACAAGATATTTCTTCTCTTACTTATTGTCAATATGTTCTATTTGAAATGATCGAAAAAGCTATGCCATGACTGATTTAGATCACAATAATAACCAAAGGTATTCTGTGAATACCCCTTTAATTAGATATACAGTACAGATTTGTAAGTTTTTGCTTTGTAGGAAACAATTTGATAACCAATAATTTTGATACTGATGAACTGAACTTTGATAACTGAATTTCTGGACTAACACTGTGCAATAAGTTCATCACATACTAATTGCAGGGTAGTAATTTGAGGTGACTAGCATATTTGCATTGAGATTATTTTTTTCCATTAGTTCCGTCATAACTAACATACAATACAACTAACAAACAACATTTAGAGGAAGAATATGAAATGAAATTAACCTCTTCAGATGGTATAATATGTTTTTAAAATGACTACTTTACAATGATGTAAATGTATTGTAAAGAATATACATTTATACACACTTGAGAGCAGAGAGGCTGGACATTTGAACGCGACAATCCGTGATGGATTTGTTATGGAGGGTAAGAGGGGACAATAATTTTGCAAGCATCACAATGGAAGTGTCAAGAATAGTCCAAGAAGTGGGCAGAGGAAAGGTGTAGAGATGTAGAGAGTGGGTACTAAGTGAGATGCCTAAATGTGAAAACTGGTGATGAATGTTGGTTGGTTGACTATGATACGTTAAAGAAGCGTGGAAGTAGGACTTTGGAAAGTGTATAAGGGGAAGACACCTTATTCTGTAGGTCAGTCAGCATTGTAAAATTAAAGGAAGAGAGTGCTTATAGCAAGTCAATCATTGTTCTGTTGTTCAGTCCTAATTGTAAAGCAAAAAAAACGAAAAAAAAAACGATTTCACCCAGAAAATGCTTCTGGATTTGTTGTCTCCAACCAAAATCCAGCCCCTCTTGGCGTCATGTAATCTTCCGTGCAAAAACAATCTAGATGTATTTATTTATTTTCTGTTAATATACACAGATTTCTGAATGTGGTTTAGTAATACAAACAAAAAATGTATCCCCTCCACAATTTGGCCTGTGGATAACCCTTTAGATTATTTTCTGTGGTGAAAGTATGAAATTATTTTCAGTGATAATAACATATTTTATTCAGAGACTTATTTTGTTACAAAGATGCTCTAAATGAACAAAGCTTTATCTATACACACTGGGAGGTATAAAAAAGAAGATTTACTGTCATTCAAATGACAGACTTTTCCCTGATTTAAAAGCTACTCAGAATTTTTGCTCTAACCCTGAGGCCAAAAGAAGCTGTTCCTCTCAGGATGTTGCCTCGTCGTTGTTGTCATTGTAGATCAACCAGAGTTTCTTTGGTATGTGTTGCTTCAGAAAAAGGTGGCGAGGGTATTTAATTGTTATGCAAACCTAGCTATAACTTGAAGTTGACTAATATTTGTAGTGTCTTTGTAGCTATTTTCCTCTGAGACCTGCATCTTTTGCCATTAGAGGTGCAGCTTAAGGTCCTGAGGTAAAGTTTTATAATTAACTTCATTTAGGCCTTAAAACACCAATTGCTGAGCAACATCACACAACACTGTTTTTGTTATTTTAATATTGTACAGCAATAGAGCGATGACTTCTGCGTTCTGTTACAGGGTTTGTTATGGGTTATGGATCTATACACTATCATTCCACCAACATGAATATATCAAATCTAGACATTTGCACTGATAAAGTGGGGTTTGTGAAGTTTTCAATTGTCTCTTGCTGTACCTGAGGTTATTTATAGATCTTTCCATGAGACTGTTTGACTTTCCTTGAATACTTTTAAGAATTATCATAATCTGAGCATGCTTTTAGGAGTACACAGTCGGATGTGCTTGCCAAAGGGTAGAAAATGTATACATGTGTTAGTAACATTGAGCTGTTATTTTGGTTACTTGATTGATTTGATTGAAAACATAAAACAATACTAAAAGAGGATTCATGTTTCACTGTTATGGTACTGGATGGACTTAGTTCAGTCTGAGTGCTCCAAATCAACAAATTTTGCGTTAGTCATGTATTTTGTTTTTTTTTGTACAAATTTGTAAATATAAACCTTTCAAATTGTCAAAGAGGTGGTAAATCTGTTTCTTTTGTAAAAAATTGTTTTTAAAAGTTTACATTAATTCCAAGCCTTTGTATATTTTTGAGATGTGCAACACTTTGTCTTGTATTTATTTTTTAGTAAACCTTTTGGAAATCCTATCTTAAATTGTATCAAAACCAGTTTGCCAGCACCCCTGGCTACTTAGTTAATGTTCATAGAAGAGGCCAATAAATGTGACTGCTTAAAAAATACCCTAAAGTGTTATCAGTTATTCACTATCAATTGTCCAACAAGCTGGCATTTTTCATGTGTATTGTTATTGCTTTTAAGTATTTTTTTTAAAGGATGTTTTTGGTTTCAGCTTAAACTAATTTAACGTATACAGCAGAGCATTGTTATGTCAAATGCTTTGTTTATTTTTTCTAAATAACATCATATCAAATCCTTATTCACTGGTGCTCAGCCACTCTCAAGTTGAAGTTGAATCTGTTGAAGTTACATCAGAACATGCTGAGTGGGTTGAATTTGTTTGACTGTTTCAAATAAGTACATTTTATAAATATTTGTATATAGTACACAGTCATCATCATTATTTCCCAGACAAACATTTGTCAGTTCATCTTTAGTCGTGCAAATCTCACAGTTGCACACCACAATGCAGGCCAGTAGACTGCAAAAGACTAGATACTGTGTCCTTGTTGCTTAGGGCTGACCCTCCTTGAATACTCAGTTACGTCATTATTCTTAATCATTTTTGGGGGTGGGGCGCACAAAATAATTCTAATTCCTTAAATTCTCAACCTAAGGTCTAGTCTCTGGAATCATCCTATGCAAGCTGTGCAGGTCATTCATGTAATTATTTGATGCATGTATACAGAGTTTCATATATATACAAGAGTTTTCATATGTAATACAATATTTATACTATTTTGTTAGTCAAATCAACATACAACGATATACGTATGTATGTGTTCATCATAGTTTATTTGAAACAATCACATAATATGCAGGAATTTAGTTTTGACACTAGATGGTACTGTTTGGTTAAAAATGCCATGTTGCAACATCAGTGACCATGATTCAATAATATTTATTTTAGCCTGTTCTTCAAGCAGTGGAAGATACATTAAAAGCGTGTACTTTACACAAATTGTATTAACAAGTAAGTGATTTTAATATTTTTATATGTTTTATATGTTTTCTTTCTTTAATTTTGCAGAAAGAAATTCGTCTTTAGTCATCCATTTATGTAGATTTTCGGCAACAGAACTAAATACTTACTGAACTAAATGCATTGTCTTGGTGTTATGATTGAGTAGTTTTACTTATTTCACTATTTAAACACCAGTGCAAGTCTAATTTATCTCTTTACCTCTTTACATTTACCTCTGTAAGATATGGTAATATGACCAAACATGTTGTTAACACGTCCTTGTGATGCACAAGCTATACCTCCTTTGTTGATCTTCATCCATTGCTTATTTCATCTTCTATATATCTCCCTGGAATTGCCATGCATATGGGTGGAAGATCAAACCTACTCCACAGCTGGGTGCTGCAGGGCAGCTGCTTCTCCCCTGACTACACAGTGTGGATCTGCACTAGCACAACTGTAGTCAGAGGTTTTGCACATCTCATGCCATCATAAACATTATGCAACCCAAGCAAGTTTCCTTACTTATCACAACCGAATGAGGGTCCATAACCTAGTGCAAAGTATTTTGGATCTGTTATTTTCTTGCTCCAAAGGCTTGATTTGATTTGGTTCTCTGTTGTTATAATCTAATCAGAGAGATGAGAAAATCAGATTAAGTAGTTGGCCCGTGCAGGCATGTTTTTTGGGGGGGAGGTATGTTTTTTGGGAAGGAACTCGTCTGAATGTTTAACTTTACTGTATTTTCGGCACAGGAAATCTGAAATGATAACAAGGGACAGACAGTTACATAATATGAGAAACTGAAGAGGTTTCCATTGAAATGGTGAAGTTGCCTTTAAACCAGTTTTTTTTTATTTTGACTCTAAACACTTCAGAATAATTAGAGTCAGGAAAGCAGGTTTGCTGGTACATTTGGTTTGAAGAAAAAGAAAAAAATCTCTAGTTTTTTATGGTGCTTAAACATTGGATTTGTTCTTTGTCCTGACAGGAGGAAGGGGTGACTGACTGCTCTTGGCTGCACTGGTTGATGTCAAATGCAACAAAAAACGCTTTGTTCTCGTTGCATGTTTCCTGAGCTAAGATTGCGAGTGAAGAGAAAATGCAAACAAAGCTCCGGACTGTTTGGCGACCCTCATGAGTGCCCATCAAAGGGGTACTGACCATGAACTCCTTTGGTTTAACACTGACTGGAAGTTGGCCTGGTCTGCATTTTTCAGGCTAGCTGATGTAGAAATCAGACATTTTGTCTATTCCCATAAGAGGACTGCAGATAACAGACAACCGCTAACGTTGTTTGCCTTCACCATTGATTCGTTAGAGAAGCATCTGCTTACTGCTCTGTGGTTATTATCATGTTGCTGGCTGAGAAAGCCAGGAAATATTTACTGCTCTGGAAATGTTAATCAGTATTCTTGTCTACTCACAAGGATTCCAGTAAAGAGAAGAATAAGATGTTTTCAGTGTGTTTTATCATGATTTGTCTTAGTTCCATCCATAACTTAAGATAACCTGGTATTTGGTTAACAACCAAAAAGAATGATCGGTCTGTGAATGTTCTTTGTTTTTGTATGCACAGTTAGCTATACCATTGTATTTTATTAGTTTATGTTGTTCAACTGGTGTTGGAGCATATTTTTCAAGGTTATAGAAATAACAGCATTTTTATTCAAAATAGCCCCAGACTAATCTCCATTGCAGAAACACGCAATTCATAGCCAGCAAAACATAATGTTTAGATTTTTTCTATTATCAAAGAAGACTTAGGTAGCATTAGCATATATAACATTATCAGCATTAATAATGTTTATTATTCCAACTAATTAAATAATAAAGACTGAAGTCATCTGGTGTGGAAAATCAAATTAGGTTTATAGTTTCTGCCAATAACTGACAGATCCTCAAAGCACATTCAGTGCAGATGTTGTCATCCCCCTCCTAATTCAACATGTCATGGACTGAACTGTCCCAAAGCTATGCCATAGAACACCGATGTTTGTAAAAGGGCAATGATGGCTGATGGCTCAGAAGCAAGCTTGTTTTTTAGACCCAGTTCATCAAGCCGAAGGTCTGGGCCTAGTGTTTGAAAGGGGGTCAGTGGGGTGGGTTAGTGTGACCTACATTCTTAATCATTTAGCTCCCCCTTATTGCATTGTTCACAGTCATTTACAAGATACATTGAACAAGAATGACGTTAATAATGTATTGGTGATCGTACGATGATTGTTGATAACTGTATAAATTAACTCATCATATTATATATGTATAATACAATGGACATGAGGTGGACAATTGGAATTCCAGCGCGCGTGAACATTCTCTTCTATTTTAGCATGACAACTATGATCAATAAAAACAATTCCAACGGGGGGAGGGAGGGGTGGAGGGAGGGAGAGAAGGACAGAGCATGTCTCGGCGCCACTGGGATATATTGTGAGGCTCATTAAAGTGCATTAAACAGCCTCCCCATGGGGGGGAGGGGGGTGGGGTGGGGACAGTGGGCCCTGAGGCAGAGCCGTGGGGCTGCTGGGAGCTGATAGCCTCCTCCACACAGAGCCACGCGTCACTATCAGACTGCCATTACCATCCCCAGGGGTAGTGTTCTCTGTCCTGCTCACAAAGGCAAACAAATCCAGCAAAACGGTTTTATATAATAACGGCCTTAGAACGGGCAAATTGCTGTTCTAGAATACCTAGACTGATTTATCTGCTTTTCTATGGTAAAACTAATTCTATGTTTAAATATTTTCTAGGTGAATATGCTTCAAAACTATTTTTGAGAGGTTGCTAGGCTAGAGAAGAAGTAGAGAGGTATTAACACTGCAAGTTCATCATTACTCTCCTAATGTAATGTCAATATTCTCCCTAATGGTTGGACATAATTAGTGGCAGTACTGTAGCATCAGTTTACAGGCCACCTCCTGGCTTTTTGGCAATCATATGATAACATTGACTAGCGAGACTATCGAAAGAGTATTTTATGCAACTGTACAGCTTATAATACAATAAAGGTAGTTCCCCCAAACAAACAAAAATGGACTAACAAACCTATTCAAGATCAGCGGTTAAAAGAAATGCATAGGATATTAAGTTCTGTCTCAGAGGCATACACACTTAAAGAGCCACAAACACATTCATAGTAAATCTAGTTTTCAAGGCCTATTTTTTTTGTTGGAGGCTAGTCATTTTTCAAATGTGGAATTTGCATGTAAAAAATCTGACTCCCTCAAGGTCCTGGAACCTCCAATCAAACCCAAAGCCTCCCACTGTCTATATTTAACTTCAAATAAGTTAAAATTGGTACTGTAGTGTTCATGTTTGGTTGGATAGTTACATTCATGTGAAAAATAGATTAGTCTCTTTTACATAGATTGTCCATTTTTCACAGCTATGTTAAAAGACACATATAAGTAAGCAAAAAGCAAAGAGAGAGAAATCAGTCACTCCAGCCTCTATTTACCACTTGTAAATGATCAATTGATCTTCCAGTTTTACAGGGACATTTGCTTGCTTGATATTTGGGGCCTAGACGACATCAGTAGGTTCCTAATTATAACACCAAACAGCTTCACCATGATATTTCATGTTGTAAAGTAAGCATAGGCCTACGCCTATCTAAAGTAGGCTACATATCAAATATTTACAAAATGTCCATGTTACATGTTTAACCACAAGTCCACTCGCCACAACAGGCACAGACAGACTGGTCAGTGAGTGACCAATCTGTGATCAGGCCCCACTCAGTCCCCACGCCCGGGGGGGGGGGGGGGGG
>JAVQIZ010238381.1:0-55493 GCA_036023535.2 Galaxias brevipinnis | reverse complement strand
TATGGGGGTGAGCTGTATGGGGGTGAGCTGTATGGGGGTGAGATGTATTGGGGTGAGCTGTATTGGGGTTAGCTGTTTTGGGGTGAGTCCGGCTAGGGGTGAGTCTGTCTGGGGGTGAGATGTATGGGGGTGAGCTGTATGGGGGTGAGTCCGGCTAGGGGTGAGTCTGGTACTGCAGGGGGGTGACTCCCTGGCCTACAGTCAAACAAATAATCTCCTTTAATGTTTTCTCTATATCAGTTTATATTGTGTAGACACAGTCTTTTATATATGGAGTAGGCCTGCAGTCAGACAAATCAACTCCTTTAATGTTTTCTCTATATCAGTATATATTGTGTAGACACAGTCTTTTATATATGGAGTAGGCCTGCAGTCAGACAAATCAACTCCTTTAATGTTTGCTCTATATCAGTATATATTGTGTAGACACAGTCTTTTATATATGGAGTAGGCCTGCAGTCAGACAAATCAACTCCTTTAATGTTTGCTCTACAGCTTCTATGGTGTATAGCCAGATCCCCTCCTTCTACCACTAGCACACAGTGTGTGTGAGCGACGCCTGCTATGTTTAAACAGCTCCATAAGACCCCTCCAGTCGGCCCAGGCTCTGGTGGCTGATCTCAAACCCCTGGGAGAAACTACTAAGCTGATAGCGCGGCTTAGTGAAGAAGCACTGAGAACTTCGATGAACGCTCGGCTTTGTCTAAAACCAACAAAGACTTATTTGAGTCGACACACACGCTTAAACGAGGGAAATGCTGCTGCTTGTTAGCACACGTAATGGATGATTGCTTAAACTATTAGGACACTCACAACAAGGTATGTAGGTGAGGCAATTAATTGTTCAGATTGATTGGACGTTTTTTCTAAAGAATAGTTTCGGATTGAACTCAGCAAAAATCAAAAGATAAATCCATAACTTTGACCACAACACATTGCTTAAGAAGAACCCTTTTGTTAGGTTGCTTTAGCTTACAAAAATGTGTCCATTTGTGCAGTGTCCTAGAGTTATTAGAAAGGTGCTTACAAATCCCATGTTTTATATATTAAAATTACTTTGAGGCAGGTACATGACAGCAGTCCTCCAAAAATAAGCTTGTGTCAAAAGTGCAATATATATAATATAATATGTTCGTATATATATATGTAAATCCATAACTTTGATGACCATGAGATGTCTGAAGCGTTTGAAAAGCCTTTTGATGAAGATAAATGGACTTGATGACGTCATCAACACAGGGCGGATCAAAAAGCCACAGAGATATTTATTGCCTTCTACATTATTTTCATTATCGCTATCCTAATGTTATCCTTAAAATCTTACTCTTCAAACAAGGAGGGTAGGGAGGGGAGCTAGTATGTGTTAATATTATATAAGCATTAATCATGCTGTGGTATTTTCATTTCGTAATAGCTCAAGGCAAAAAAAAAGATTTCAACTGATGCGGGGGTTTACGCAACTGTCACACACACACACACACACACACACACTCGCGCACACACACTCGCGCACACACACTATGTCAAATTCGCTTCTCTCTTGCTTTCTCTCTTGCTCGAGTTCACCCTCCCTGTCTAACAAACCCAGTAACCCATGGAATTCATGCGTACTCTGAGTGAGACACACACACACACCACACACACGCAGAGCCCTAAGGGTGCGCTGCGTCAGAGATGTCATTTGCCGTCCTCATTACCATAGATGCCAGGGTAATGGATGGCTCAGTCTGGGAGCCCCATGCTGCTGTACCCGGCCGTCTTTCTCCCCTCACCCTGGCCCCCTGCCCTCCTTAATGGCCCCTCCATCTCCCGGCGCAGGGAGCCAGGGAGAGATGGATGGACATTGGGGGATGAATGGGAGCTCAGAGGGGAGGGAGAGGGGGGGGAGGTTGTGAGGACAGAGTGGATGGCGTCACGATGGAGGGTTCATGTCCCGCTGAGGCTCCCCGTCAGAGTGGGTCTGCACCCGCGACGCGCCTCTCAGGGGCTTCTGATGAAGCGACCGGCCACACATCTTGTCACGTAATGGCTGGATGAAAACTCACGCCGTGGGGGTGGGGAGCTGGATGGAGGGTTGCAGCCAGGGATGGGTGGATGAGTGGACAACTAGAGGAGCAGAAGGAGCGACAAAGAGGGGGAGGAGGGTGCGGAGGGGGAGGAGGGGGCCGGCGGACAGAGCAGCTAGTTTTCTTTCGCTCCCAGCTCCCGACTCGTTTGACGGCAAACTGGCTGCCCAGCAATCAAGACTGGGAGAGGGAAGAGGGGAGGAGAGCAAGAGGCCGCTAGTGTGCGTAGGAGGTGTAAGATGTAGCTTTGATTCCTATTTAAGTGTGTGATTGTGTGTGTGTGTGTGTGTGTGTGTGTGTGTGTGTGGGTTCTCATGCGCGTGTGTGTGGCACGGGCAGAAACTATAAAAGGGTCAGGGGGTTATGGACTGGTTATTAGGCAGAGGGGAAGAGAGGCAGCTGCCCAGCTGTCTTAATGTTCGACCCCTCGCCTTTATGGCCCCCTGGGGTATCTCTCCCACGATGCTAAAAATAGCCCCATGATGCTCTCTCTCTTGGACTGAAATAGAATAGTGCAAAGCCCACAAACACGTTTTGATTAGAGAGCTGTTTTTAGCACCGCTTTTATCAGGGCCGTAAATGTCACAGTAGGGGGTCTCATCCCCAACGCACAGCAGTCACTTGCCCCGTCTTGTCCCAGGCCCAAACGATAGACCTTGTGGGACTCGTCGTCCAAGTCGGGCTGCAGTAACATTTATTCCGAGATGAAACGGTTCTGTACACATTGGCATCTTGACACTCAAGAAAAGATTAGTTTGGAAAATCCTACTGACAACCTCAGTCTTTATTAAAGGTCGCACACACACACACACACAATCACACACTTAAATGATCGCTCTTCTTTTTACTTTCTACGCCCGCCATTCGAAAGTAAGATCGGAAGTGGGGCAGTGCTTGTAACTGTCCAGGTTAACGTCATAGGAAGCGGGAACAATTTTCCAAAGCCGAATGCTAAGAAGTGCAAGAACTCACTGACGATGTGCAAGAACTCACTGAACCAATGTATGCGTGAGATATGAAATAAAAACAACAGTATGGCCATATGTCATGTCACATGTCGAAATAGTCAAAAGTTGTATGTAAAGAATTTTTTGGGGTGTGTGTGTAAGCAAGCAGGATATATGGTCAGGCAGTTTTTTGTTGTCAAAGATCATGTTGATCTTTAATTGTAAGACAATGTCCTTCAAATCGTCAATGCAATGCAATTAAACTGAAAGAGCAGAATACAAGGGGAATGGAATCGAATGGATTGGATAGCGTTATCATCTAGGCTCAACGGAGGAAAGCGCTCCACTCAGCATTCTACCCATGACCGTAAATAATGGGGTTCTTTAGGGGAATAAAAAACATCCCTCCTTTTCATGGTTCAAATCTCCTGTAGACCTCAGCGTTCCCGCTCGCCGCCCTCTCCCCCCCCCCTCCCCCCTCTGGCCTGGCATTATGGAACTTTATGGAACGTTTGATGTGTGATATTGCAGGCTGAGTGCTTCCACAAGTACACCTCAGCAAGGGGGCGCACAGCACCGCGTCTCGTACCCACCTCCCCCACCACCCAGACTAACGATGCAGGCCTAATTGGCCCTCAGGGATGGCTAATTCATCGAGTACGGATAGACCCCCCTCTGTGTGACTTCTTTGGCAGCCAACGCTGAGGCTTTGCCCACAAGGCTTTCAGCCACACGGGTGGTAGATTTTTTACTCTGTTATATAAATATATATAGAAATATGAATACTGAATGCTGGTGGGAGGTACAGCAAAGTGACGTTTGAAGGTGTGGTATTGCAGATGCATGAGACAAATGAAGCAAGACACTTTTGAGGGGAAAAGCTGAGATGAAGTCGCCGAGAGAAGGCCGGGAATGGTGTCATGTTGTAAAGGTCCCTGCTTTCAGGTATTTTTCATTGACTGATACACAACTTTTTTTGACCCATCCAATGTGCCATAGGATCTGCGATACTTCCAATCAGAGAAAACGTCCCGAGGGATGCTCCAGGAGGGCTGGCGGGACACCACACAGCCCATCATGTGCTCCTACAAGCTGGTCACCGTCAAGTTTGAGGTGTGGGGTCTGCAGACGCGCGTGGAGCAGTTTGTGCACAAGGTAAGCTCACTGGATGCTTTAAAAAAAAAAAAAAAACTGTCACTTAAGGGTTACCATGGTTTCTCAAAGACCAAGACTTATCTGATGAGGTCATATGTTATAGTTGCTAGATAAATATAGTTGCCATGGATACCTTCCTCATGTTTACCTTGATGGCTTTCACAAAAAAATCTCCATGGGTCTTTTTCATGGCCATAGAATCATTATAAAGTCCCTCTCGGAAAACCGTCTATTCTTCTCCTAACCTTATTCTATCAGCTTCTACAATCCAACGTAACCTTAACCTTAACACACCTTCCCAACTCTATTTCCTACTCTGAAAAGAGATTATTTTCTCAATCCCGACACTGTTTGTCCCTGCTCACCTTTTCTTGGATCACCTACCTGCCAACCTGCCCCTCTCCTTGCCCCGGGATATGTCCCACCCTCCTTGCACTATTGGCCACAAAAACACACAAACGGCCACCAACAAACCTGCTGGACCATTACTCATTCTGTGACACCAAGCCCGACACTCATTAATGATGTCCCCCAAGGAAGGCTTGTAAAGAAAGTTGTACAACTTTTGTCTCTCTCTCTCTCTCTCTCTCTCTCTCTCTCTCTCTCTCTCTCTGTCTCTCTCTCTCTCTCTCTCTCTCTCTCTTGTCTGCAGGTGATTCGAGATGTCCTGCTCCTAGGGCACCGACAAGCCTTTGCCTGGGTGGATGAGTGGATCGGTAGGTGGATCTCTCCTCTGACTCTATATAGGCTACACTTTGTGTACCAGTGTTCAGTGTATGTGTATGAGCAAATGAATCATCTTTGTCCTTCAGAATTGCAGTGACTCACTATCTCCGGTTCCCAATTCAACTTTGCGGTCAGCTTTCCTTACAGAAAGTGATCATTAAATGCCTTGGTACAAACACTTTCTGGAGAAGAAAGTGTGTATAGAATTGTGTTTATTTCATTTCAAAGACAGAAATAGTCCTTGGACTAAATCACAGCTTGTTTTTGCCCTATACACATGTATGAAGTACTTTTGCATAATTTAGTTATTTGCTCTATGTCCTCCCTCCAAGGACACTGAGAGATGTAGTGAAAGTTGTATGGTTGTATGGTAAATGAGTAATTTCCCCTCTGAAGCAAAACATTTGTGTGGCTTGTAAAATGAACAAATTCCACAAAGCTCCACAGGAGATGACAGAGCCTTTTGACACCCCGACACGATTCTTGCTCTTGTGTCGTATAAGTCCAGTGGGAGGTCTATTAAAGTGTACCTGGGCTTTGTCACAGGGCTATAGAAGTGTGTCCACCAGAATGAATTCCCCACTCCCACAGGAAAGACTTTCAGCGCTGGCCGGTGACTCACACGCTCTGTCGTCTAACTCCTCTGTTTTCTTTTAAAGTATTGCGTTTGTATCGACTGTGGGCATGGTGAAGACACAGACAAAAACCAAAAGGCGTTTACATGCATGGTTTACACACACTTTCATGCAGAGCACACACAACAACACGCAAACAAAGACACATGGGTTGTGTGGGAAGCTGGCTGACCATCTCTTTTGTTCCAGACAAGCAGATTACAAGCTTGCATTTGAGATAGAATAAAAACGTATATCCACGTTTGTCACTAAGGTTGCATTTATGAACCAAAGCATACGTTAATGCAATCTCCATTTAATATGACATTTATTTGCAGTTAAAGAACCCTCTTGTCTCCCGTCTTTCCCGTTTCAACAGACATGACCATGGACGAGGTGCGAGAGTACGAGCGTGCCACCCAGGAGGCCACCAACCGCAAAATCGGCCCCTTCCCCCCCTCCATCTCCATCACGGAGACACCCCTGGCCTCCAGCGCCCGTAGCGGGCCCTCCAGTGCCCCCTCCACCCCCCTCTCCACCGAGGCCCCGGAGTTCCTCTCTGTGCCCAAAGACCGGCCCAGGAAGAAGTCGGCCCCGGAGACGCTGACCTTGCCCGACCCTGGGCGCAGGGACTCAGGTTTCAGACTGCCTAACCTTTTCTTTTGGGGCTCCAGCGCTCCACAGCCAGAATGAGCTGGGCGGTCACTGGCCGTTTGCTTCACCCAGAGCCCGTCTATGTGAATAGAAGATGCTTCAGTCCTTGAATTACTCTCCAGTCAGCTGAAGTTAGTGGAGTCAGTTGACCGACCTGCCAGCAGGCTAGCTGATGTTACAATCGATAACTGGGACTCAGTCTGTCTTAAAAGATACCAGAAGACGGATTTCAACCTCCTGAAAGGAGACTTTAAAGGTGCATTGTGCTCATTAAGTGTCCTTGAGTCAACTCGCCTCCGTGGATACTGTATCCAGCATCCGCTCAACCAGCCAGTCAGCATATGATGGAGGCCAACTCCGAGACAGATCAGTGTGGTGTACGTCCTTGTTCACTTTTTTGCTCTTATTATAAATTATCTCTTGATCCTCAGCCTTCAGTTGACATCTCAGGGTCTGTTACCTGGATACAGAATGATGAAAATAAGCTTTACTCAGTAGACACAAACTATTTTGACTTGATTTGATTTTATGTTTGAACTGTAAGTTTCCCCTCTGGTTAAAACTTATTAATGTGCCATATCTTTATTTACAATTTTGACTTTAATACAGACTCTTGTCGTTTGTTGTATAAGTTGAGTTAAACTATAGATTTCACAAAAGTTAGATTGTGATTGTGTTTTATTGTAAATATGTACATTAAAGAGTTATCTATATTAAATTGACATGTTTATTGGTGTTGATCAATACATTACTGTAAACTGTATCAAATAGAAAAGAAAAGAAGGAAATGTGTTTCAAGTGGAGAAGCCTCAGTTTTACATCTAGATGAGTTTCTAATTGTTTGGTCTGCCAAGGACGTGTTAAAAGGCTAAACAGTGATTGCATGGTGTTTAAATAAAGCTTCTTGTCAATGGAAGATATGCCATAATAAATTGTACTTTTGTTATTCTGTTTGCTTTGTCTCACATAGATGTTTTTAGATGTAAATCAGATATTTGGGTTACGGGAGGGTGGCATTACATTACTTAGGTGTTCTACTGCAATCATCATAAATGTATTGAGTTTTAGTTCATGTGTATGGTTGCATTTTGTATTCAATAAATAGTTTGACTTGTTTGAGAACTATCACTTACGTGCTTTTATTTTGAAATACTTAAACCGGAAGCATAATATATTAACTGTTGTCGCTAACAGTATAGAACTCGTAAACCTCACATGGAAGTACAAGTGAGGTTAGCAGCGTTAGTTGAAATAACTTTCATCTGCAGGTGAGTACATTGACTGTCTCATAACGGCCAAATTAATATTGGTCAAAACAGAGATAATACGCGCGCCCAATAAACTCATGTTAGCTTGATAGATAACGTTAACGATATCAAACTAGCAAATTACTTGTTTCGTCAGCCTGTAATGTCTGCTCTGCACTGAATTCAACCTCTGATTTTTACACTGCTGCTTTTGAAGGTCCTGTCATTTAGCTCATTGTTCCTTCCTTTGTGAATATCTTTGAAGTTGCGCACGATACCAATATTAGGCTGTAAGCTCAAAAGCTTTGCTTAACACAAGCATTAGGTAATTCCAGTTGTGCTCGTGATTGTATTATTCTTGAAAGTAATGTTCACTTTTTAGCTAAATGTCCGGACACTGTCACTCAGAGCACGATATGTAGTCACTGGCCGCAGGTGATTCAATTAATCTACATCCCCTTTTTAGGTTTTATCACCCAGTGAGTTTCTGGTTCTGCTGGTGGTTGAGGTATGGTGGGCTATGACCCTGCTGCGAAGAGTGATTCGCTGGCCCCAGAAGATGCAGCCCTTGCTGGGTCCCTAGCTGGCTTTGTCACCCGAGCCATTATCAGCCCTTTCGACGTAATAAAAATCAGATTCCAGGTAGGGATGCATTCATGCTCACTTTGAAGATGGATGAAAATAGTTTTCACTGGAAACAAGGGATTAAAAACGAATGTTGACCCAGTTATCTTGGCTAAAATGGCAGAAATAAAAAATGCACTCGTTTTTCAGCATACTAGGCATTACAAAAAACAGGTCTGCTGCAGCTTTAGACAGATAAACATGGTTTTAACTTCTAAGATGGTTGGTTTTGCTTGCTGGGCCTAGTCTGCATTTTTACAACATGAGTCACTGACAGCGCTGGCAACCGCCTGACACTGTCTTATTACTACGCTCACTAGCTTTTTTGCTTCTATGGACCCACTCCTTCAGAGCTTGGGCCAAGCTGCTTTGCCTAAAGCTGCTAATAATTCAGGGAGTATTAAACATTGTGACCAGATGATTCTGTCTGAAGGAAGCATGATATGAGGAATATGTTATGGCAGTGGTGAAAGGGTTTGACCACAGCGTGGCTATGACCACACAATAGTAACGAGCCAGCGTGGGTTTGGGTGTGTGCAAAGGGGCAACATCGAGCACACAGGGTTGTTTAAATGCACATCTGTAATGTTTGCAGTTGCAGATAGAGCGTGTGTCTCGGCGTCAGTCTCAAGGGAAGTACTCAGGCTTGTTCCAGGCATGGCGCTGCATTCACTCTGAGGAGGGGCTTCCTGCCTTCTGGAAAGGCCATGTCCCCGCCCAGCTCCTGTCAGTCTGCTTTGGGGCAGTCCAGGTATTGGATGTACAAACAAACACACACACGATTTAAAAAGCCTGCATATTTTCAAGCACTGTAGAACATTTTATTTGAAATCTTGCAAAAACGTTGTCTGCTGATCTGACTAACAACTGTCGCATGACAGTGGATTGATGAACCGTTATGGCAAAGCATTGTTTTGACCACAAACATGTTCACTCATAGCAGTGTTGTGGTTTTGTTGTGGCTCTGTCTTCTTACCAGTTTGCGAGCTTTGAGTTTCTAACAGAGCTGGTCCATAAGAGCACCCAGTACAACAGCCAGACTCCAGGGGCACACTTTGTGTGTGGTGGCCTGGCAGCCTGCTCGGCCACGGTGGCCTGCCAGCCTCTGGACACCCTACGCACACGCTTCGCAGCCCAGGGAGAACCCAAGGTGGGAGGGAAATTAGATTTTAGATCCCACCTATTATTTCATGGTTGTGTGCCACATTAACTCAGGCTATATAGGGCCTGTCTAAAGGCTGCCAAACCTTTCTTTGATTTAGTTTAGCATAGAATGTATTATTTTGTTAAAAACTTTATTGTATCGTTATTGAGTCTTTGAAATAGAATAACGGTTTATAATATATATTAGTTATAACAAACTGTATGTTGCTAATGCATTATTTAATTATAGTATTGTTTTATACACTGGACTTACTTAAAACACTGGAACAATCCCCATTGAACACTGCTGTTGTTTTAGCAAGGCCTTTCAAATGTGTCCTGGTCAGGTATATAGGAACCTGAGACATGCTGTGTCCACCATGTACAGCACTGAGGGGCCCCTGACCTTTTACCGGGGCCTTGTCCCTACACTGATAGCCGTCTTCCCTTACGCTGGACTTCAGTTCTTCTTCTACAAGGTCTTCAAAAACCTCCTGGGGCCAACATCGAAGGACAACAACTTTGGAGGTCTAAACAAAAGATATTTCACGCAGCAATTGTTTGTATACACATATTAGCTAAGTTTTTATTTTAGAATGTAGGCATTTAGCCTACAATTCTTAGGTGTTTTTCCGCAATTTTGTCCACTTTCTTTTGTCTAGGTAACCTTAAAAGCTTGGTTTGTGGCAGTGGGGCAGGAGTCATTAGCAAGACAATCACATACCCTTTTGACCTCTTCAAGAAGAGGTTACAGGTCGGGGGCTTTGAGCAGGCCAGAGCTCACTTTGGACAGGTACGGATATGAAGTGAACATGGCTGTCATCACACTTCACTATTAAACATAAAAATAGTTCACTGTCACTTGCACAGCCTAGATGCTACATTACTGTCTGTGTCTAATGTGTGTAGGTACGGCGGTATGGAGGCTTTGTTGACTGTGCGACCCAGATAGCCAAAGAGGAGGGCCTCCGGGGCTGCTACAAGGGTCTGTCCCCCAGCCTGGTGAAGGCTGCTCTCTCCACAGGCTTCACCTTCTTCTGGTACGAGTTCTTCCTCAACGCCATTTGCAAACACAAGGGGAGCCACTGAGTAAAAACAAGAACTCAGGGATTTCTCAATGAGATCATAATCAACAAGGAACTGATGATGGAAAGGGAGAAGTTGGTACAATCACGCACATGTCTATTGGATGGACACGCTTACTTACATTCCGCTTTACTTTTCTTTCTTTTTTTGCACGGGTCTTCAGCACTGTTACCTAGAAAACTTTTGCTCGAGAAAGAGGCTTATATAAGAACCTTAGTTTTTTTGTTTACATATAGAATGACAAATAGTGGATTTTATTCTTCAAAATTATGAGGGCTGTCAAAACATTGATGAACGGTGAAAATATGATGTTGTACATCAACAAATCGAAATTAGGAATGCTTTATGTTTTTGGTTTACAATGTATTAACTTGAACCACAAGGATACTGTGTCTGGCAGGAATAGTGGTAAAGAAATTAATGTCACAATTTACAAATTTTTGTCAAAAGCCTTTTGATAAATGCAAAACTATTTGCTTTTACTTGATGCAAAGTAAAGGGTTTTGTCATATATTAACTTTTATGTGTTCATTAAAGTCAATATTTATTTGGTTTAATTTTTCTGGCTATTTTCCTCTGGGCTCTTAATAACTTTTTGTTAATGTAACGTATAGGACGTTTTTGTCTGACACATTTCTATGTAAAAATAATGTTGCTTTCTAAGGTTTGTTTTATTTGTATATCATGTGCATATTCAAAGAAAATGTACAGAAAGGAATATTTATTCTGTGTATGTATTATGATGTTGAGAATTGCACTGTCAATCTGATATATTATACTAAATGAACAGTCTGCCTATATACTGTAACGTTTTGAAATTTTATAATTTGTAATCAATATCTTTTGTTAAAGATTACACTTCATGTGCATCAGCGTTATTCATTTGTTCATCTCTGTAGGATACAAAAGGATGGAGTTGTGAAGCATATAAATAATTATGCTGTGTTATACGTTTGCAGCCATTCACATTTTAGAGTAAACAGTACTGAGTGGCTGTACATTTTAATTACTATTTATTTTCAGTATCATTGGGAGACCTACGAAGTATTTCAGAAGCTAATATACTTGTATGCCTGAGAGCATTCTCAAATGCAGACTCAGTCCCCTTAGTTGAATTGTTAGTGTTATTTCGACCAATATCAATTGTATCATTCATGGACAGTCTCAGTTTTGCAATTAAAATGTAACTCAAAGGTTACATTACTTATATGTTTATAATTAAAATGTACCAAAATTTAAGCAGAGAAATAGTTTTGAATAGTAAATATAACCTCGTTTTCCGTTCAGACAGAGGGTGGCAATAACGCTGTAAAATATTTATGGATTAGGACCATAGAAGAAGAATCCGGAAGATAAATAAAAATACGAGGTGGAGTCTTATCACTGACGCTATTAAGTTTGGAAATGTAAGTGATACGTATTTCAGAATTGTGCAACTGTACAATAGCTATGAATTCACTCATGCTTTTGTGAATGCAATGAACTGAGACTGAGGGTTATCTTCCAAAGGAAATCTTAAGTAAGTGTATGACTTTATAGTGCTGCAATGCTAATCATCATGTGAGCCTACAACAATCATCAACTGATGACACAACATTGACAACATATGTCTGTCAGTGCTATTTAAAGTGGCTTAAAGCGTTAGATAACTAATTTAATGTTGTCTTTTTATGTATCTAGCGTACTAACGACGTAAACTTGACCAAACCGAAAATAACTAGCTAGCTGGTTAGCAGACTGACCTGAACGTGACACCAAGCGTTCGCAGTGCGTTGGGTAATCTGCTTGCGATGTTAAGACCGACCTAAGTAACGTTACCTAATGAAATACTCCGAACAATTGATACGAAGATTGAAACTTAGCACTCCTACCAAAAGATCCAGTTGAATACCCATTAGGTAACTGTCTGACAAACACTGTAATATACATTCTGTTGTTTTTTCTAAGCAGGCTTAAGCCTGTTTTCCGTCCTTTGACAGTTTGTGCATTGGTTGAACTATGAGTGAGTGAGCTTAATCCTTTGAATCCCCCGATGAAAGAGCCCTGAGGGTTTTCAGATTGATGACAGCACATATTTGGGCGTCTGTTGTCCCAGGAAATTGTTCAGCGGTCCCTGTTAGGTGCATTTTGCCTAGGGTAGCACAGATATAAGATAGCCTATATGAGGATCTTCAAAACCCTATAGCTATTCAAAAAGTTTTGTCACATTTAAAAGCAGTTTAACTATTTTAAGGCTAACCATTTTTTCCCCTTAGTGTGGAATCTCCCTGGTTTGAATTTGATGCTACAATCAATGCAGGATGGAAAACTCCAGTAAAGAGGACTACAAGATCCAGTCGTTTGACATTGAGACTCAAAAGTTGCTGAAAACAGCTCTCAAAGGTCAGTTGGGTTATCAAACATCTGAATCTGAGGTTGAAGTTAATACCTATGGCCTTTCATTTACAGTATCCCAAATATGTTCATTTGAAATGACCAATGTATTTGCAGAGCCTGCTTTGGTGGACCTAGAGAAGGTAGCCAATATCATTGTGGAACAGTCTCTGAAGGACCAGCTGTTCAGCAAAGAGGCAGGACGTATTTGCTACACTATTGTTCAGGTAAACACCATGACATTAAGCCTTTTCCTGTAGTCTATAAGCTTAACTGTTTTTATGGATTCACTTGTTATGGAAATCTGATGTCCATTAGTTTAAACTAATCTAAGGATGGATAAATTCATATTAGCCCTTTCCAAACACTTTAAGCAAAAATTATTTATAAACCTTAAATTCTAGACTACTTCTATAGGTTAAAGGAACGCGAGGGAGGGTACGTAATCTTTTTTTTTGTTTTTGTTGTTTGACTACTGGTCCATCTGTACATCTTGCTGAACTTGCCTGGGGAAATTATATATGATTTTAGGATCAAAATAAGCCCACACATGTTAAGCATGTTCACCTGCAACATCATATTCCAATGCCAAGATCCATGTTTTAAAAATATTAAAAAGGCACAATCTGTTGGGTGTAGTGTGAGTTATAGGCCTCAAAGTTCAGATCAATACGAAAAAAAAAGTATTGATGGGTTGTGAACAAATCTGAAACAAAATGATTTAATATTTGATAAATAAGGTTCATACAATTACCATTGTAGCTTCCAGTTTATTTGAGTAGTTTGTTTCTGACTTGTCTCCCTGTCGTCCCCTTCAGGCCGAAGCCAAGCAGAACAATGGCAATGTGTTCCGGAGGACCCTGCTGAACCGACTGCAGATGGAGTTCAAGAGGCGCGAGGAAACACGCCAAGGCTCGCTACAGGAGTGGGTGTGCTACGTCACCTTTATCTGTAACATCTTCGATTACCTCAAGGTGAACACCCGGTTGAAATACTCTCACCTGCCTTTTCTGTTTGTTTTTTTTCTGTTTCTGCCTATGACTTCATATGAGGATGTGTATGATTTGATGAGCAGACATTTCGTGCTGGTCTCCTCCTCAGGTGAACAACATGCCCATGGTGGCCCTGGTGCATCCTGTGTATGACTGCCTGTTGAGGCTGGCTCAGCCAGACGCCCTGCAGAACGATGAGGAGGTGAGTTACAAAATGGTGCCGCTTCTTTGTAGTCAGCCTCGGGTCATCCATTTATTTAAATAGCGTCGTAATATGTTCTGTTCCTCTGTTTGGCAATTAAAGGTGCATTCCTATTCATTTGACTAAACAGAGTGTCTCTTATTTTCTGTAGTCCTGCTTTTACTATTTAGACTTTCTGTATTGTTGACTGTTGACTTATACAATCTCTTTGCAATATTTTCCCTACAAAGCAGTGTGAAAATACCTCAAGGGAAAAAACCCAGCTCTCTTTTCTCATCCCCCTCCAGGTGGACTGCCTGGTGCTGCAGCTGCACCGCATCGGTGACCAGCTGGAGAAGGTCAATGGCCCCCGGATGGATGAGCTCTTCTACCTACTTCGGGACGGCTTCCTGCTCCAGGAGGGCCTGGGCTCCATGGCCCGCCTGCTGCTGCTGGAGATCCTGGAGTTCCGGGCCGGCGGCTGGATGCTCAGCCCCACGGCCCAAAATTACTACTACAGTGAAGTCACCGACTAACGGAGACATCAGCAGGAGTCTAGCAATTCGTCTACTGCAAGGCAGACCGAAAGGAATAACATGAAACATTATTCATCCCCTCTTCATAAGAACCACTAGTTTGCCTGAGGAGTTTGAGGTGCTTCAGGAAATTAGAAAACTGGAAGGACTATGTGGTAGTGGAAGCATTGTCAAAATCGCTCTGCTGGACTTTCCTTTGATAGACCTAGAGATAATTATTCTTGGGTGGGGGTTTGGGTGTGCCACTGTAAATAATTGTTTATAAGCAGTTTTACAAAAGTTCTTTACCATTCACAGTTAAGGTGTGTTTGCACAAGGTGTTTAGTTTTGTACAAGTATGCAGGTGGAGGTTTAATATCCAAATAAGTCTTTCTTGTTGTCATTCCAGTTAAAAGGAACATATTACTATTTTACACTCTAAGATGATTTTTTTATGCCCAGCGCACATTGTGCTGACAGCATTTGTTAGATACTCCTGAGAGCATTATCTTGAGGAATAGCACCTATTGCCCTTTTTGGTTTTGCTAGCAGTGCTTTACTTAAGATGTGACTCACTCATAGTATTTTAGCATGAGTAATAGGAAAACACTCAATCATAACTCTTGCAAACCATAGGAAATGATTAAAGGATGAGGTCTGTTGTGAAGCTGTAATTGACGATTGGAAGCAACTTGACACATTCAAATGGAATTCTACAAAACTGATTAATTAAAATAGTCACAGCTCAATATGCTTTGTATTGTGAACTATGACAAAATTAACCATTGCTTAACATTGCTCTGTCAAGGCATTTTGTTTGTGGCTAATATGGCTTGCCACTATATGAACTTTGTTAAAAATGCAAATGGGAGTGTTGTTTGTGACTCTTGCACTGTTGTAGACACTCGTGTGTGACTTAATTAAGAGGCCAACTATGTCAAACACATCAAGGCGACAACATGGAAAGTAGCAAGTGTTCCTTACTGAATCCAAAGTAGTTTGATCTGACATTCCATTCAGATAAATTCTGATTGAATCTTATCTTTACTTTTTTTGTTATTGTAAATTGCTAAAGAAGTAACTAATTATTTGAAAGTAATCTATATATTTGTACGGCATTTTAAATGTCCTTTTTTTTGTTTTTGTTTTTGTTTTTTGCTCTGATAGATCAGTTGATAGAATCTGGCTTTTTTGGTGCTTCTGAGGAATATTCAGGTTTCTAATATCAGACCTTTTGATTAGTTCAGGGATTTTATGGTGAAAGGCTAAAAAGATTATGTAAAATTTAGAAATCAAATACATTTTTACAGAATTATAGAGCATGCTAGATATGAAAGCATAACCTTCATGCATTTTTATTTATGCAACTTCTACAGAATTCTAAGTTGATTTTGTGTCATCACAAAATAGTAATTTTGTTATTGGAGAAATTCAATCACCAAATGTTTGATAAAACATGATCATTTTGCACACGTCAATTAATTTCATGCTGTACCGAACAAATCAGTTCCCAACTGATCTGGTCGATAATATACATTGATCATGTCCTCTCAGCCATTTCTGGTAATGCAGGTGCAGTAGTGCCAATATGTAAAGTAAATATACTATTCACATCGTCTGGTATTTTATATTTTGTCTTTTCTTTATGGTGCTGCAGAAATGTTTGAATACTAGACCTAATTCATAAGCTATTAGATCAGACTAAAAGCCTAGACCTAGTATACAAACATTGTATATAATTTATGTGCTATTCCTTAGTTATAATTTTACAATATCTGCCTAATATTATTTTACATACATTGAGTTCACTTTGCTGAATGTCAGCTTTAATGAGACCAAACCAAAGGTGTTTCCAAAATCACTAAACATGTATAGGACATTTACCTGGACGTAAGCTTCAGGGAAGGACAAATTAATTTTTAAAGTTTTACATATGTATGTAGTAGTATGTAGCCTGAAATCCTAAACATGTTTTAAATATGATTGCCGTTGGTAAAATACAACTTATGAAAGCCCTAAATACAAGTTCAAACTCCAATTGGAATTGGAGCAAAAAAGTACCACATTAATGGGCCCTCAAATGCAGTAAATGCCTAGTTCATAAAACCATTTTGTCTTTAGTATTAAATGTTGATAAATAATGTAGTCAAATGATACTTCATACCGGAATACCTAGTCAAAGCTAGGTATATTTTAACTGAAGTATTTACATTTTACAAAAACACAGTAAAGTGCTCTGATATATGCCTTTAATTTACAGAAATTTTAATTGAAGTTCTCTGTATATTTAGCTATGAGAAATAAAGTCGATTTCAATTATTTGGTTCAAGACAGAATTAACCCACTGCTGGTAAATATTTTTGTAGAAATATCACAATATAACAAATTTCATAAACCCTCTTTTTCTACTGTTTATACATTGATTACAGATATGCAGTTCTTTGTTTCAATAAATGATCATTGGTTTTAATAGTGTCCTCGTTATTTGTGTTTACAAATAATACTAATACAGGCTAAATATGACACAAGAATACGCAATATTTTTACATGACCTTGGGTTTACAGTTCTTTACCTTTAGTACCATATAGTCCTATGGCAATTCTTCTAAATAGCCAAGCCTCTCCACCAAAATACAATAGCCATAAAATAATGTCTTGTCTCTCAAACTCAAAACATATTCCATGATGCTTTTGTTAGAGATTCCCAATTGTCCTTAAACAGAAGACATCCATTGCAATCCTTGAAAAACCTATTCAGAACAATTTCAAATGGTGAATTTCTTAGTCCTTTGGATTCAAATTGAGCAGTCTTCGCCCAAGCTAATGACTACCACCAGCGGTAGTGGGCGTAAGCTCTGTTGGACTCAGCCATCTTGTGGAGCTCATGTTTCTTCTTGATGACGTTGCCTTCTTTGACATAGGCTGCCATGATTTCCTGGGAAAGCTTCTCATACATGAGGGTGCGTCTGTGTTTGTTGTCTCTGCACTCTGTGATCATCCACTTCATGGCCATAAAACGGCGCCGGTTGTCAGTCAGAGGAATGGGCACCTACAGAGACAACAGTGACCATCCTTAGAATTCAAGTGTGGTAAAAGGCACATCAGGTGGCCTACAGCAATCTGGTTAATATATGGACTCATCTTAAATAATGTATTGCAACAGCAAGTAAGCATGGTATATAATTGTCTATAATTGTCCCTTCGATGGTGTAACTTGCAATTGTCATCTTTTGAAACTGCCCTCATAGTGAACATATGCACCCAACTCACCTGGTAAAACTTGCCCCCTTTCTGAATACTGGCTAATCCAATGACAGGCTTGCAGTGCTCCAGAGCTTGGTGGAAAATGGCATAAGGATTACACTCAATCTCATCCTTCTTTCCCTCAGGAGCTTTATGGTACTTCTCCACCTGCTTCCGCTTAATACTCTCCAATGTCTGTGTGGGGAAAGGGGGAGGGGTGTATCAGCACATTCATGCATTTATTCATTTTGACATGCTCAATGTATCAACTTCCGTTTCCTACCTGCGTCATGATTCCTCTGGCCAGAACCTTGTCACCATCTTTCATCATCATAGTGATAAATTTGCTGTGAATGTACAAAATAAATATATTTCATACACTCAACGAGACCAAACCCATTTGAAGAGAAGTGAGCTACTAACTACAGGCATCACCTCAACACAGGGTCATCATAGGGAGAACTGGTGACCCCGCTGGTAGCTGCCTTTATTGGTCGAACCGCTTTCAACGCCCTCTCCTCTTTCTGTTCAGCTGTGAGTTCGGTTTCTGGTATACTATAAAGATCTTTCCTGGTCTCCGGCTCCAGATAGTAGGGATTGTACCTGCTCCATCTCACTAAGAAAACTCTGGACAGGAGGAGCAATACCAGGGAAATTATTTACAAAATCAAAGACTGTTTCCACTCACACTTAAAAAGCACTGCATCTTTCTATATACTATTTCCGCTACTAAGAGTAAGCACACCTTTTAGAGGAGTTTCACAACCAATTCAGTAATTTATATTTATATTTACATACCTATCTAGATTCGACAGGATAGATACAGCATGTAACACTATGATTTGCGAAAATACGACGATACACGTAGCTTGGCTGCTTGGGTTAGGATAGAGCAATTGTTATGGATCATGCAATAGGTATAATAACGCATTCTATTACCTAATAAATTAGTTTATTCATTTTTACCTTGGTGTCCAAGGTTTTAATAAACCTGTTATGGAAGCGGACATCTTGCAAATATGGTTGACAAAGGACCCCAGGACTAATGTCTATTGGATGCCTACAATACATTAAATTGTGAATTTCTTTCTACTAAATTGGGCTTTGTCTAACCTTAGTGAAGTTGCTTTTCATATAAAAATTAATGATAATGATAATTATTCTATTTTTGTTTAACTGTTTTTTTTTAGTTTTTGTTTTTTTTACATAGGTTCTTATTCTCGCGCAAACATCGGTGACATCACGCGATAATTGTGGTGCTATGGCGTACCAGGAAGGGGAGTCGCTAGAATCTTGGCTCAGTGAGTGAATTATCCTCTCTTTTTTTATCAATAGATGAATGAAGCTATTAGCCAGATGCATTGCAGTGAATTAATAGGCAGTGATGTTCCCTCTGTACAAGCTGTCACTCTTGTCAGTGGGCCACTGCCTTCGAGGTTTTCTAGATCTAGGATCTGGGTTGCCAGCTCAGTCTCTTCCCCACAGCCTCGGGAGTGGACCTGCCGACTGAAGCTAGATCAGATTAGCTGGATGTGAATTTAGTGCACCCACGAGCTGTGGCTGCTTTTGATCTGTCATGTCATGTGCGCCTGTTTATGCAAAACATATAGCCTAGATGGAAAAACGTGCTTCTTGTTGATGACTATAACAGAAATGTTTTTGTTGATGCATGTTTAACTTAATTAAGTAGCTTCTCACTCGTTGGAGATGAATTATTGAGAATTGTAAAAAGAAAAAAAACATTCTGCTGTCAAATATGATCAGAAAACAGACTAGATCATCATCACTATCATTAGACTTGTGTTCAATACTGTTTATTGTGTGGAACCATACATCAACACATGCTCTGATGCCTGGCAGACAAAGCCACCCACCCAACCAACAGACAGGAGGACTGGGAGTACATCATAGGCTTCTGTGACCAGATCAATAAGGAACTGGAAGGGTATGCACGTGGATTTTGGCAATTGTTTATTGGAAATAGAGCACTGCATCGTCATTCATTAAGTGTGATTCAGTCTGTGCCTAACCCTAGCATTTTGTGCAGTCCCCAGATAGCGGTAAAGTTACTAGTTCACAAAATCCACTCGCCGCAAGAATGGGAGGCACTTCAGGCTTTAACAGTAAGGGAAAATCTATTTGAATTGAGTTTAGTTGACAGTGCTTTGTTCAAATTAGCTGAATCAGCCTTCTTCATCACGTTTCGTGCAGGTATTAGAGGCATGTATGAAGAATTGCGGGAGAAGATTTCATAATGAAATAGGAAAGTATCGCTTCCTAAATGAATTGATAAAGGTGGTGTCTCCAAAGGTGAGCTCAACCCATCCCAAAGATATTGGTTGGGTCATGTTTTTTGATGCACTGTTAACAAAATGAGGTGTCGCATCTTTCCAGTACATGGGCGACAGCGTGCCAGAGAAGGTGAAGACTAAGATCATTGAGATGCTGTACAGCTGGACGGTGGCTTTCCCCAGCGAGGCAAAGATCAGTGAGGCTTACCAGACCCTGAGAAGACAGGGTGAGTTCCTTAGAATCTATCAGCATGTAACATGGTTGATATAAATATGATTTTTTTAGGATGTGGCAAGTAAGATTCACATTCATACAAATCTGATTTTCGCAACTGAATTGACTTACTGGAGCTATCATTAGGTCTAGTGACTAACGATCCAGAGCTGCCTGTGGATAAGACTCTGCTTCCCTCACCACCTACACGGCCCAAAAACCCCGTGTTTGACAACGAGGACATGGGGAAGGTAGGACATGGCCTTTGTCTTAGCTTGGACTTTGTTGCCTGAAACTGTCGTTTTCCAGATGTCATCCTGGTTCACAGACTGTTTTGTTTTCATCCGTGCCGGGTATCTGTAGCTTCTAGCTGAGCTACTGCGCAGTAAGAACCCTGAGGATCTCCAGGAGGCAAACCGTCTCATCAAGAATATGGTGAAGGAGGTGAGAGAAAAATCCTAAAAAGGTTTCTAAGTTTTTTTCTAGTTTGGAATAAATAGATGTGTTGTATAACAACCCTTCAAACAATATCATAACATGCGCAATGCATTCTAAACAATCTGGTTTGCTGCATCACATTCATGACTAGTATACTATCTTGCATTACAACATGTCTTTGATGCCGTCAATCCAGGACATTATTTTACTGTTGAATTATTGCAGTGTCGAGTGACACTGATATATGACATGTTGTTCTTCATTGTGCTGGGAACTCAGGATGATGTCAGAGTTCAGAAGGTGTCGAAGCGTATAAACACACTGGAGGAGGTCAGCATCAATGTCAAGCTACTGGCTGAGATGCTGTCCCACTACAACAAGGACCGCTCCTCCGAGTCTGACCAGGAGATCATTAAGGTTTGTGCCCTGCTGTACCTGTTACACACGCTTACTAACACGCACAATGACGAGAGGACCTCAAAAGCTCACTCACTTATGTAATTCACAGGAACTGTATGACCGTTGTGACAAGTTGAGACGTTCGACTTTCAAAATGGCCACCGAGACGGAGGATAATGATACAAGTTTGGGTGAGTAAAACATTTATCCTCATGGAAACCATGGCATTGAATACTATCCAGCATTGACGTTTTGACCTTTTGCCCTTTAGGTGAAATCCTGCAGGCCAGCGATGACCTCTCCAGGGTAATTAACTCCTACAAGAAGATTGTTGAGGGTCAGGTGGTCAATGGGGAAAGTGAGGAGCCTAGGTCTACAGCTCAGGATGGTAAGGGCAAATCTTTCCTTCCTTTCTCTTTCTTGGTGTAATTAAAAAACAAACACCCTTTTCAGACCATTTTACTCAAAATAAGGTTGCATCTACTTTGCTTTATAATTATTTTCATATTTTTATCTCTTTTGTCTCTTTCTTAATCACTCTCTCAGGCCCCACAAGTGGAAGCCAAATGACTGAGACATTAATAGACCTAGCCGGCATTGATATTCCCAGCCCTCCTCAGCCTGCCCCACCCATCTACTCCTCAGAGCCCACCTCGAGCAATCCTACGGGGTTTCCCATCCCTGTTCTGCCTCCGCCACCAAAACGACTGCCTGGCTCTCACGGCAGTCACAACTGCAGCCCTTGCCACCCTTCCGTTGAAAAGGCCTCCAATGCACTTTCTCTTTTAGACGATGAGCTGCTATCTCTAGGTACTTAACATTTTTAGTGGGTTTCCTGACTTTAAAAAATATCTATGTTCAAAATGATTGTCCCTTTCCTATGGCCTTTTTTTTGCCAACCAATGTTTTTTTCTGTTTTTTTTTTTATATAAACAAAGCCTTGAATGATCCTGTTCCCTCTTTGAGCCACCAAACAAAACCAAAGCTTGATGAACTGTCTAATAATTGGACCTCCTTACAGGTATACAGTATGTTTCTATTATTGTATTAGTTGTTGTGTACCATTACATACATGTAGTACACTGATTGGACATGGATTCTCTATTTTGTCTGTGCTTTCAAATAACGTTTTGTTCTATTTCCCTGCTTCTTATCCCAGGCTCCTGACCCAGGCCTGGGCCTGTTTGGTTGTGCAGCAGGGTCAGGACCAGTGTTTCCTCTAGCCCAGCCCCACACAGCACCAGTACCAGCCCAAGTCACCCACAGCCTCCAGGACCTCCAGGACTTGGCCATGCTGGACTTTGGAGAACCCAAGAGGTACACATCTCACACCTGCTCTTTCAAAGAACCTGCAAAGGCAGTTGTACATTTACGATAAAATTATGCTAACTTCTCCCTCTCTTTCCAGTTTACATGGTCTCAAAGGCACTGGGTTTGGGATGGCGGCTGCCCCCATGGCCAGCCACACAGCCCCCTCCTCGGCTTCTCTGTTCCAGAGTTCCATAATGCCTGGTTCCCCTGCCGTGTCCCATGCCAAGGCCCATAGTCTGGGCTCCGCTCCGGGTAGCCCCCTGTTCCACTCCATGTCCCCCATTCACCCTCCTCTCCAGGGAAGCCCAGCCAGAAGAGCAGAGGAGGTCTCCTCTCTGGGGAGCGTCCATGTTCCCCTGGAAGCCATCAGACCCAGTGAGTTCCAGTCTATCTTTTATGTGTAATTTGCTATAATAGATACTCTGTAATAGAGCCTTACCTTGGTTAAATTTAGGCTTTGACTGAGTCTTCTCTGTAGGCCGTTGGCCTCAGTCCCTGATTGGCTTTGCTCTGCTTCTCTAGGTAGAGTTTTGCCTGTGACTGCCTATGACAAGGACGGTGTGCGCGTGCTGCTCAACTTTGCCTCGGACTGCCCCCCTGGACGGCCCGACGTCCTTGTTATGGTGGTGTCCACGCTCAACACAGCGCCCCTGCCTGTTCACAATGTGGTACTGCAGGCTGCTGTGCCCAAGGTAGAAAGAATGAAAACCACATAAACATGCATTCAATCTTTTGCTGTTCCACACATAGTGTTACAAACTCTTGCCCACGATAAAACGTCTGAAATATCATAACAATAGAACATACTGTAGGTTGCTAAAATAACCTTTCCCCTACCAGTCCATGAAGGTGAAGCTGCAGCCTCCTTCTGGGACTGAGCTGGCCCCCTTCAACCCCATCCTGCCCCCAGCCTCCATTACACAGGTCATGTTGCTGGCCAACCCCCACAAGGTAACAGACATCTCTGTACTCTAAAGCCACAATAGCAGATAGCACTGTATACATCATATATATATATATATATATATTACAGTCTACCATATTATAACTTTTACATATCATGAAGCTGGGGTTGAGTCTGTTTTTTTCTAGTAGTTTCATATAATATAGAGATGCAACAAAACCCACAGCAAATGTTTGGATTCTCTGTACACATCTGACAGTTAGCTGCTTTAGTTTGTACAAAACAGATGATTGCGGTTTTAGGTTAAAGAGTTAACTTCAGAGGCTTGACTGATGGCAGAATGTCTTGCAGGAAAAGGTGCGCCTACGCTACAAGCTGGCTTTCATCCTTGGAGAGCGTCTGTGTACAGAGTCTGGAGAAGTCGACCAGTTCCCCCCTTCAGAGGCATGGGGTCACCTATAGCAGCCCCTACCCAGATTCAGCACAATCCAGGAACAGACCAACTCCCACTCCATGAAGGGGTGGTTGTACCCCACACTCCAGAGAGCTGCATTGTTCTCCTGCTTACATAATAGTAATGACCTCTTAGCCGTTACATTTATGTTTATTTTGACATCGTTGCTACTACATTGTTTTAATTTGGGGGGCTATACAGTTTACACAATAATCTGAAGCATATAGAAGCATTACAGCTTTTATCAAAAAATGCCTTATGAAATTATGTAGAACTTAAGAGGAATGAGACTGAAGTCTTCAAATTTGGCATGGATTTTATCGGCTGATTTAAAGTGTTCAAGCTCTACTGCAATTATAATTGTAAAAAGTCCTCATGGCAAAATATAACATTGCAATGCATTTACTAGTTATTACTTCAGTACCAGATCAAGTGTTATAGGAAAGTACTTTTTGATCAATTAAGTCAATTTGAATTAGGCCAATTCCATACTACCCTGAGTACATGATATAGAAACTGCTGTTTAGTCAATTTGAACATAGTTGCAGACAAAAGTCTAGTGTATTGTCTTAAGAAGGTTTTAAGTTGTTTTGTATTCATTCAGTGTGTATCCACTGATCATTCTTGTCGTTGGACTCAAAAAATATTGTGTTGTGACTTGGGAAAGGTATTTTGCGTTTGTGACCTAGTCTTTCTATAGTTTGAATGGACCATCAAACCATGTTTATTACACCAAGTCACATCATAGCACTTTAGTTTGATTCTCTTTTAACCAGAAGGTTGTGCTCATTTTCTGAACCATATTTGGTTTAATTTAGTGTCATTTTGTTAATTTATTTCTATACAAATGTCATTATGTTTGCTAGGGGGTGTCCTTAATGCATATCTACTGTAACAGATTCTTACCGGTATCAGTTCCATCCTGATGGTTTGTAAATCAGTCTGTACACCTGTATTGATGGGTGTTATTGGTAAGCTTTTTTTGTCACTGTCAGCTTTGTAGTGGTGGCATCTTTTTCGTTTGTTTAGCATTTCAGTGAATCACTGAATCGACCAAGTTCCAAACTGTCAGAACCAGGCTTATGATGTGAACTAGAGTTATGACAAATGTGCAACCTGCAAAATAATTTGGGTTCATCATGAAATTATCGAGCCATTTTATGTACTTACTGTTCGGTGAACAACGGCCTGGCGTAAAGATTACTGTAGTGTTTAACATTTACCAAATCCCCTGTGTCTATCCCATCTGGTTATCCTTGATTTGTTGTCCTGAGATGCCAGTTGGTGTGTGTACTGTATATATGTTTACTTATGTCAAGTGATGTGTGTATGTGGAATACAGATATTTTATGTTTGTATATAGTAGAACATTTGCTATGTATTGCATGAAGAAATAAAAATGTCTTTAAATGGATGAGAGCTTAGTTTTTTTCCCTTTATAGTATTGATGATCTTAAATATCTTTTCACACAATTGCAGCACAGTGAAAAAAAACTTTTATTATCAAACACTTTCACTTGATTAGGTATGTACAGTAGAAAAACAAATAAACTAAAGAATAGGATTTTTGGAGAGGCCATCAGACTTCCACCGTCCCTTCTTTCACTATGGCCTTGGCCAAGTTCCTAGCCAACGCCAGCCGCAGGAGTTCAATGGTCACCGTGTCGTTCTCCTAAAATCAAGAGACACACTTGTGATGCCAGAATGTGTCAGGTCGAGAGCTGTTAGTGACGGTGTGTGGGGTGTGTATGGTGTCTACCTGTCTCTCAGCCTTCCCTGTGGTGAGCTCCTCCAGACAGTACATTAGCTCATGGGTTTGGTCAGCAGAGAAGATGACCTGGAAACAGTTAAACACTGTTGCTTAGCTAACGTAGAGCCTGTGGTTGTCTGCTATTGTCAGTTAACAATTTGAGGTTATTCTGACAAAGCCATATTGGTCTATTTTATGAGTGGTTCATTAAGATGGCACAGAAGAATATTTAACGTCCCAAAAACTGACACATGGATTTCAAAATGTAAAGCACTTTTGCTAAACCACAATGGTTGGTGGTGATTGACTTCTGATTTCCGTAGCCCAATGTTCAATCTGACTGGCCACTTCCTGCTTTAGTTAGGTTAGCAGTGGTGAATGCATAACCTCTGACCTCTTTGTGCTCCAACAGGGGCAGGGCGTCGGTCAACAGGGTCATCCAGAAGCTGAGCGGCGCTATCTTGGCCGTCATGAGGGAGAGGAGAAGCTTGGCTGCTTCTAGAGATCGCTTGTCCTCGTAGAGCTTATGGAACTCCCGGTACTTCCCTAGAGGGACGCAGAGAACATCCCACAATACCGTCTCTATGGAGCGTTGTAGCCAGTGCTACAACGACTCAGTGTTCTCCACGTGGCATATCAAATAGTCGATCAAGTGAGCAGTGTGAGTAATTAAACTGTCACACACAAATATACCTCAGTTTGTTATACAGAGTGATAAACTGCAAGTCTTTGTCATACATTAAAGTATCAAGGAGCATCTGTTTTATTTTTATTGTATCATAAGTTATGCTATCAGAATGTATTGGTCAACAGTTTTATTGGTATTGTTAAATAGTGATAAACCACATGATAGTATGGGGAAGAATTAAGGCTGCATTCTAATTGTCTAATATCCCCCCTTTCCTTGACACTTTTTTACTTCCTAAGGAAAGAACAAAGGTTACAGTTCTTTGATAATCTGAACAAAGATCAGGCATGAGCAATTGCATTATTACCATGTACGGAACATTAACCTTGTGAGGGACATGGTTCTAGTCACAAGACAGAGACGTGTCAGTGTGTTTTTGTCAGTGTGTTTTTGTCAGTGAGAGAGAGAGAGAGAGAGCGAGCAAGCAAAAGAGTGACTGAGCCAAAACAGCCTTGTGACCAACTATTTGAGACAGTCAATCAGGCACCATAGAGAATTGTTGGCTCTCTTACCCAGGAAAGTAAGCCTGTCGCTGAGCAGCATTGCTGAGCCCAGGTTGTCGATCAGGTCCAGATCTGAGAAGCTCCCACGTGCACAGTAGTCCTGCAGAAACCTAAAACACACACAATTCTATTACCAGTCCCTAATGCTGAGGAACGAGAACAGAGGCCCACAGCAGAACATAGTCCCACTCAGTCCCTGGTTTTAAGGTTGGAATACGCACAGCTCGATGAAACGGTTCAGGTGAGGAAGAGAGAGGCACGCGTACCTCTCAGAGATGAGGGTGGCGAAGGCGGCGTCCTTGGCCCGGATGCTCCAGGAGAGGGCAGAACCCAGGCGGTTGTTCCTCAGGGCCCCCTTGGCCATGATCTTACAGATGCTCCGCACTGACGAGGCCAGCAAACACACACACACACACACTCGAAAAGTCACACCTTGAAAGCAGTGGAAAAGGGGACAGTGTGTATTTGTGTGTGCCATCCAGCCCACCTTGCTCGGACATCTGCCTCTGTTCGCAGACGCGCAGCACCTTGAGGGCCTTGCGCTCCGTGTCCAGGGGCACGCGCTCGATCTGCAGCTCCAGGTAGGTGCGGCCAAACTCTGGGCAGTGGTCGAAGTAGTCCACTGCCACCTGCCACAGACTGGATCGGACACACAAAGATTACTTAGCCCACCATGAGCATTTGAAAAATAATAGTAATTATAATAATGCTAAACTATAAAGTAATGGAATTTGGAATCGTGTTGACCCTGGTTATATCGGTCATGTTAAGGCGATTGTTGGGGCCAAACGCAACCACAGGCGGCACACAGACAGGAAGCAGGATTTAAACCGTTTGAGCCAGCAGGCTAGTCTAACCTGTGGTGGGTGAAAAGTCCTGAGGCGTACTCCAGCAAGAGGAACTCCCTCAGGTTGGACCCAAAGCTGCTCAAATAAACACAAAAACAGTCAATACATGGTACAATTGGCTCGGCCCCTGTGTTGACAGTTGTGGTAGCAGCCCTGTGAATGTGAACGCTGAGGCAGCAGGAGGACTTACTGTAGGTTGTGAGACTGGAGTAGCTTGCAGTGGTCAAGGAGGTCCGTAAAATGGGCCACAAACCACCAGTTGTTGAGAGCAATGCTGAAAAAACAAAAACAAATAAATGTTTTATTCACGGTTGAGTATATACGGTTAAGCATACGTGTCTGGGTACGTGTGTGCGTACCTGCAGTCCTTGATGACCTGGTGGATATCAAACTCAAAGGCAGCCAACAGAATGCTGTCCAGAGGCTCAGGGAAACTCCTCGTGTCCAGAAACATGGTCATGCAAGACTGGACACACACAAAGAATGGTCACGTTTCGCCATTTAAGTCGCTCAGTTCCACCCTCCACACAAACAACTTTCTCTTTCTTTCTCTCTCACACACACACACACACACACACACACACACACACCTGTGCGTAGTAGTGCAGCTCGGTGGGCTTGACGGTGGGGTGGGAGAAGAGCAGGCGAGTGACCAGGAAGTGGTACCAGGTGCCCATCAGCTCCTTGTGCTCCAGTAGAGTGTCCTCATCTCCAACCAGCATCTATAGGGAGAGGAAAGAGTCAGGGTAATAGAGGACTAGATACACAGGGAGCTAGGGAGAGAGGGAGGGAGGGATGGATGGACGGATGGATGGATGTAATGGACAGATCAAGATCAAGTCAAGCTGACTCACACACACACACACACACACACACAACACACCTTGCAGATGACCTCCAGGTACTTGTTATTGGAAAAGGAGCTGTCCTGGAGACAGCGGTCACACTCCTCGTGCCAGTGTCTCCACTTCACGTCAAACTCGGTCAGGGATTGAGTGCCACTGGGCTGTTGGTGCATCATCACAAGTTCAGACACACTGGCATCATGGTAGGACAAACTGTGACACTGACCAGAAGAGCTATAGGCAAATGGTTAGTTCTTTCAGTCAAAAAAAACTGCATAACCTCAGTTAAATGTCCTTAAATCTTCTGGGATAATGAATGATCCACTGAATGGTTGACATGACACACACAACCTTTTCCACTCTGACATTGTAATAATAGTGACCCCAAAGCTACATTTGGAATACTGTTGCAACTGCAGTCTTCTTACATTGAAGGTGGGCATCTTGGTGAGCAGGCTGTCCATCAGCTTGAACATGGAGTGGGCAGCAGGCTGCAGAATGGCTTGCTTTCCTAGCATCTGCCTGGCCTCGTCCACCCGGCCCTGCAGTACATAGCTCAGCACCTACACCCCCGCACAGAGGAACATACAGCAGGTCCCAATGGGTTGCGATGTCAACTGAAAGACTTTTCTGGGATATGCCAAAGAATCTGAGTGCTCCCACTATCACTTTGTGCTGAAAGAGACTTTTGAGGCTGAGAGCAGTGTGTGTGTGTGTGTGTGTGTGTCTCGTACCACATCCCAGTAAGCGGGGTGCTTTGTGGGACTCTGACTGCCCAGCACCTCCCTGGCTTTCACGTCCACGTCAACCTTGTGCAGCCTCACCCATTCCAGCAGGTGGAGCAACAGGGAGCCCGCTGGAGGGGAAGAATGCAAAAACCCATACATTAGAAGGTAGGAATAATGTAGCACAGAACTATAATGTTCTGAGTTCTGATACGGGGTCTGAGAGTTGGAAATTATCTAGCCATAGGTCTATTATGCTGGTGCAGTCACAAATGTGTCACAAGTAAATAAATTAAACATTTGGAAACATTCACCCAAATTGAACACTAGCCAATACATCACAAGTAGAACATATTATGTCAGGCAATAACCAGAGATAGGAAGCAGCTAAGCAAGTTCTGGTATATTATGAAACAGCAAAAAAGATAAAGGATTCGACAAACATTTGCTTGCTGTCAAAATATCTAAAGGGAATATTCAATACAGATGTATCCATCAAGTTCAACAATATCCTTGAACCATAACAACACATTTAAGAGTATATTTGCATATGGCAATGTAATTAATTCCAGATAAGCATCTTTGACAAAAAGTGAATTTGTCACATGTTAGTGATTTACATCGTAAGCTAAACCCATAGGAACACAGATTAGCAAAGTGATTTGATTTGAAAATATTGTTACTGTTATTGGCCGCGATCCACTGATGCGTCTGATAGATGCTAAGAAGATGCGGACTAAGACTCTAACCTGGGGCAGCATCGATGAAAAGCACCTCACAAAGATTCCAGATCATCTCTATGGCCAGCAGGATCGACACCTGTAGGTCAAATAGACACTACTTTACACAAATGCAAGGGAGTGGTATTTTCAGTTCCTTTTTAAATGACGTGCCTATATATCAACTGTATTTACTGGTGTACTCATACCTGATTTCCATACTGTGTAGCCAAGCTTGCATCTTGTGTGGACTCTAGAAAGTGATAAATAAATTACAAAAATTAAATCAAATATGAATTCTGTCAATAAAGAAAAATGTCTATTCTAAAAAATAGTGAAGCTATAGGATGTAAGCAACTACACCTGCTTCTTGCTGGAGCTCTTCCATGCATGCACAGATCACTGATCTATAGTTCTTGCTTATACTGACAAACCTGAAGAGGAGATGACCCAATAACCAAACATGAGTAACACTATAATATGAAAGGGTCTTCATTGAAAGTAAATTCCATATAGCAAAGAAGAACACTTGTCCAAGCCTCACTGAGGTTTCTTGTTTTTGCTTGGTAAATCCTCATTTATCCTTTGCAGCCCCACAAAGATATGATGGGACTCATTAAAGAGTTTGCGTAAGATGGGGGAATAAATGTCCTCGTCCTTCCGAACCTCATGGATGACGGAGTTGCCTGAACCAGTGGCACCTAGGAAATATTGAAAGAGAAGTCAGAGAGGATGGAGCGGCTTTTAAGACGTTGGAATTCCAAATGTGTGCTTTGTAAGAGCACTGACCTCCATAAATAGTTGTCTGTAATTACCTGTGGCATTGTAAATGGTTTCATAGACCTGGATATCCCCAGGACCCCACACAAATCCCAAGTGTTTTTTCTTATTAATTCCAGGTATGTTCTGACCGAAAGAATGAGGCAAGGGAAATGTTGACATTGTTACTTAACCACTACTACAAGCTTAGATCTTATACTAGGCATACATACGAATACTACTATGCACGTAAATGGTGGTTAGATTTAGGTAGCTTTAAAAACTAGCACTGTGCAGCACATGAAGGTTGGGGCAGAAAAAGCCTAGCATTAGCCAACATGATTATTCCTAGAAGTAGAGAGCAATAACAGCAGCTTCACGCACACAACTACCCACAGCCACGTTACTTACAGTAGTTGTAGGCTCAACATCTACCTCCTCCATAACGAACAACTATGACGAAATCAATAACGCAATTGAATAGCTACCAAATAATCCAAGAACATTAAATACAGTATTCAACATTTCAAACCATGAGCAGCAAAGCTTCCGCGCTTGAATGAATAAGCTGAAGGACCACGTCTTCTCCGTCCCCTGACACTAGCATGAGGACGACTGTCATGCCTGACTATAATAACACATGGAGAACATTTTTGCTTTTACTTAGGGATATTTTGAAGTAGGCTACCCACATCTAACCTTTGCTTTACGGTACTTAAAGAAGCCTTTTTTTTATTGTTATCTATGGCATCATGTAATTGGAATATTTTGATGTTCTCAACAGCCAAAAATTATTGTCCTGTTGAAAAAATACTTTTGTAACTTTTTTTTATTTAAATCCATCAATATTAGCAGGATATGTACTGTTTTCGAGTGCACTGAACATAATTATGCCTTTATTAAATGTTTGTTCAAAATTGTGTTTTGTACTGTCCTTCATTCCACAAAAACAAGATGGCCACACAAGCTCAGCATTTCTTCTTCCAAGGAAAATTTCACAAAAGTTACTTTGATTCTTCTGCCCTCTGCCATCCAAAATACATTTAACTTAATAAACGATTCAATGACACATCCTTAACACATTACTAGTATTGGGTCATGGTTAAATGTGTTTCATGATTAAAAAAGAATGGCATTGTAAATGCGCGTGCATGTTTCCTAGTCTGCTACACTTACGCGCATTACGGCTCTCCCGCCCATGCCAGGAGTGCGCATATTCCCACATGACTATCTTTGACCATTCAACAACAAGTTTAGTGTACGCGCATAAGCACATGCTCGCGCACGTATGGCCAACGTTTATAAACGAGATCGAGTACGTGCGCGTACTCGAGTATTCTTTGTGTGGCGGCGTAAAGAAGCGCAAATAGAGTAACCATGGCTGACGAAAAACCCAAGGTGAGTTTCTGGTATAAAAATCCATCCAAATATTTTACTGTATGGTGTACACAGGGCTGAAGAAAACACGTACATGTTTATGCTCTCTGTCCTATATTATCAAGTAATGAGTAAAAAATAAAACTACTTGAATACACCGGAAGGCTTGTGAACGCGCATCCATGGGCGCGTAGATGCTTTGCTTGATTGTCAATGCCAGCCAACCAGCTGCGTTCGATAGCTACTGTCATCGTCGGTCTCTGGTTCCTAATCTAAAAGAAAACACTGTTTCTGTTGCTTTCGTGACAGCTCAGTTTCATAGTGTCATTTGGGCAGTTGCTGAAATTGGTTGGGGACGTTTTTATTTATGAACTCACAGCTAGCTTGCTAACTATCCGAAGATAGTTGCGATCTTGCTGCAGTGATAACAGTTTACAGACAGAAACTTATTTTGAAGTGAAGTGCCGAGGATGCCTTCTCATTTAAAGTTTAGCTAAGACTAAGAGGTTGATGAACAAACCTTTCCTGCATACAAGTGTCATTAGTAAGCACTGAAATGGCAAAGCTCACCATTTATGCATCCTGCTAGCAAAGGCATGCTGCACAATGATGTACACGAGTAAGGTTGGATGATTGCTGTCCATCAGATTTTGATTTAGCTTCTTGTCAGTTGACTCTTTCGAAATCAGACAAGCCTGAAATATTCCACATTCAGTGCATCGAAAACAATGTATAAAACAATAATGATCCATACCACTGTATGTTTGTTTCACTCAGGAAGGAGTGAAGACAGAAAACAACGACCACATAAACCTAAAAGTGGCGGGCCAAGATGGTTCAGTTGTGCAGTTCAAGATCAAGAGGCACACACCGCTGAGCAAACTAATGAAGGCCTACTGTGAGAGACAGGTGAGAATCATTATGTTTCAGAGTTATATACAATGAGCAAGCTACAGGTCATCAGGTTGTTTGTAAAGCCTAACCAAAAATCTGCTTAGGCTCTAGGTGATGTAACTACTTAACACACAGCCCAACTTCCTTTGCATATGTAAAATAAAGAATGACTCAATGACAAAAAATGTATTATAGGTTCAGGATTTTAAGTAAAGCTTTATTTACATACACGATTGCTTGCATTTTCATACTACTGTTCCTTTCTTTTATATTGAAAACATTTATTCAGCAGACATCTTTGCTCAAAGCATTGTAACAGGACAATGTTTTCCATAAACAACCATTCACAATGATATTATAACAGAGCTACATCTTTTAGAGAGAAAAAATGTCTTCCCCGGTAATCTACAAAATATTAAGAGATAGAAATTGCTGTAAGTGGGTATTTCATATAGCCACCTATTATGTACAGCTGTTAAAATAGCCGATTGCATTCTGAGTCTGTAACATGCAAGTCCTTTCAGTTATTTGTGACACATTATGTGGATACTAACAAAGTTTTTTCTTAATTGCATGAGGGTGATAAATGAATGAATCAGTTTGTTTTCATTTGCAACATCTAATGATTTTTTTGGTATCATGCTATTTTTAAAGTATAAGCTAATTTATTAAATACAGCTTTTTCCATATTGGTCCCATAGAAATCCCACATATGTACAATATAATTACATCCTTTATCAAAAATAACAACAATATAAGTATAATTTAAAAAAAAATTCAAGATCTAGAAGAGTATGCTGCACCCTATGGTCAAGTGCTAGAAGTCCTGTTATGCAAGATTTTGCAGGCCTAATCTCATTGTAGAGTGCCACTCAAACGGGCGTTGACATCAAGGGCCAGAGAACCCATGGAAGTAGGGCAAGCTCAACTGAAGAAACTTCCTTCCCTCCAGAGTTGATTTCCTTATCAGATAGGGAAGCAGTGTCAACAGCAGTTTGGAATGTTTTGTCACATGTTTTGTGTTTTGCTTGCTTTTTTGGAGCAATGTGCTGTCAACTAATGAAGGACTGCCAGACAAGGGAGGAGTAAGTTCTTACTGTCTTTGGGTCTCATATGGAGGAAGGACTAACACTTAACCGTGTATCTGTTTGTGTTTATGACTACAGGGACTGACAATGAGACAAATCAGGTTCAGGTTTGATGGACAACCAATAAATGAGACAGACACACCGGCACAGGTAGGCTTGCTAGCTTTTCAAGTGATCAGCTGAATTAACTGAGTCTGGCAAAAAATATTATTAGGAATATGAGACATGCTAAATAAGTATGGTAGTGTAAAATGCCACCCTCCTCCTGTCGGCTCCGGAATGTCAGTTACTGTGTTTTATAATTTAACTCGTATTTGTTGTCTTGGCAGTTGGAAATGGAAGACGAAGACACAATCGATGTGTTTCAGCAACAAACGGGAGGATTCTACTAAAAATGTCCTTGTACGCCACCATTTCCACTCTATCCCTACCCCTACCCCTACCCCTATCCTAGTTCAAACACAAACTCCTAGCTGACAATGTTGGAGTTCCAACAATGTCCTAAAGGTACACAAGAAATTTTATACAGTGGACAATGTAATAATAAACATTTCCCAAAGGCTCTTTAATTTAGCTGGTACAACAAAACTCTAGAGGCATTAGGATTTGTTTCAAATTACTTATTTGTCTATGCTACTTTCAAAATCTACAGATATTTCAAGCTTAGCTAAGAGTTTTTAGTTTGAACTAACCTAATCCCAGACTGCTTCTTTGCAATTTATCCAAATATTCCCACACAACCAATGCCATAAAAATAAGTTGTAATTTCTCACAGTCACACGCTGCTGTTGTATAGTGTTTTCACTCATCTTTTGTTTCTGTTTTGTACATAAGCAACCATCATTGATACTCTGATTATGTTCAGTCAAACCATTCGCAGCGCCTGGTCGTGTATTCAAATGACTGCTGAGGCAAGAGCCTTATCTTAGACTAATGATATGTATTTTTAGTACTTTTGAGGGAAGTTGTTTAGGCTATTTCTCAGTTAAATTCCTTTGTCAGGATGGGACTGTCTTAGCTTATCTGTTATCTGCTCCAGAGAATTTATATATATATAAATATATATATATAGTTATGGATGATGTGTTAAAATAAATGCCTAAACGTAGTTTGAGTGGGCCTTGCTCGAAAAGATGGTTAAGTCCAGCTGAAAATCTGTATTGTCAAATAAGATTCTTGTTCAAATTAAATTGATTCTCTCTTTTTAACCTAACATTTTCTGTCTTAGTTGTTAGTAAACAACATAGGATATATCGGGTTTTTTCTCAAGAGCACCAAACCAAGCCATTTTATATAGCTTACTAAATAAAATAAATGTTCAGAATTTGTACTGTCATAACTTGCAGCAAATTGAACATATTTGCTGCATATTAAATTAGTTAAAGCGATGTACAGATTCATCTTTAATGTGATCGTTGACATTGAATGGCGAACCACGCTACCAACCAGATAGAGGATCTTTGCTCTCCCGTCCAACCAGATCGGCTGGATCACTAGTGGGCTGTGACTTGTGGCCTGGCAACATTGTACTAACGCCTCTTGTCTCGTGCGTCTTCAGAGTCGGGTGGAGTCTACATCCCCTCGCATCTCTTCGGGAACGATTGCCGAAGTCTATGTATAGTTTGATATATTAGCTAATTGTTATTGAAGGTATTCAATTGCAAAGTTAATATGACGACGACCACCACCTTTTCAGGAATGGAACCTGGTGCCAAAAGCAGTTCCAGGTAAAGATCCAAAAATCTTCATGAACAAACAAAAGAAATGGGATTTCAGGAAAGCTTCTGCTGACTGAACTGCTTAGCTAAGGGGCGCTAGTTAGCTAGGTTTATGTCAAGGCAGAGCTAGCCAACAGCTGATGACTGGCAGGGGATTTTTCAGGATTTAGCTCAACTGTAACATTACTGTAACACTGTCTTGCTAATTTAATGAATGGTTGGGTGCTTAACGTGCTTTATCTCACTTCAGCATGATAATATTTTACTAGGACGACCACTGTTGCGGCATTTAACTTATGCATACCGCAAACGACAAACCTTTTTAGTTTTCCTAAAATCGTCCCCTAACGTTATCTCCAGGGAATTCAATGGCATTGCAAGCGCAATGTAAATTAGGTCATTATCGTAATTAAGAGCATATTAAATTACTGTAAAACTTGATTTTATTAAGCTCAACCTTCCTATTGAACCTGATAAGTCTAATTAAATAGTGGCCATGGGCTAATTTGGGTGGTTTTAGGTTTTCTCGGGATTTTATTCAGCAGATCAGTGATAAAACCGACTAACCAACCAACTTTTTGAATAATTTAAGGAGCCGACTTTGGCCAAACTTTTGTCTGCACAAGATTTTAAATTGCTGAATGGTTAGACAGTGATCGAAATTAACTAAGTTAGGAAACGGTAGTCTTAGTATATAATATATAATGGGCAGACCTGTATTGGTGGGGCGCTGAACCCCATTGTATTTTTATGTAGATCCACTTATGTTTGTCAGATCAAAGGATAGCATTGTTTGCATCAGTGATTTAATTTTCCCCTGCTACCAAAAAACTAGTTTTTTTGGAAGTCCATTTTTCTTGCTATCTGACTGAGCGAGCCCCATTAATCAAAAGCCGACTTGTCATCAAGGATTCGCATGCTGTTGTCGGCCGAAGCGCGGTCTTGGGTGGGGGCTTCGCTAAGCCTGCAAATCTTGGGATAGTTCTTCGCTTTACTAAAGCCTTTAGCTAGGCCGGCTGACCAACCATCGGCTGAGGGATTCAGTCAATGGCAGCGGACCAATTTAAACAGAATTAAATCTATAGGCAATCAGAAAGTCCTCTCACCACTATTGCCATTTTTAATTCTTTAGCTTGGCTTTCATGTCGATAGCGACGATTCCCGTTTCTGTATTATTTGACGTTTTATCACCTCATTTAATACAGTTCCCTGTGTCATTTAAGGGTGGGGTCTGCTATATAAGCTTTTTTTTTCGTCGCAGCCTGTTTGGAAAGCGTGAGCTCATCCGGCTATCTGGCCAGGAGGTGAAGTCTGGTTTAAGCATTAGCCTACTATAAGCCACGCATGGTGGTGGATGGTGACCGAGCAATCACGATGCTAAATTCACACTACCTTTTAACACCAGCTTTCTTTTTCCTATGGTTGCACCCCATGCTTGCAGTATCGTGTAGTTGTTGTTTTTTTTGTTTTTTTTTATCTATTTGCCTTGCCCTCAAACAGCTGCTTTGGTGTCAGCTGGTGCATTCAGGGACTGCGTGTGCGTGTGCGTGTGTGTGTGGAGCAAAAAAAAGGGAGGAGAAGGCAGAGTCGAGGGCTTGCATTGCAAATGTGTACATTTCTGTCTTCGTTGACTTCTCTTATCACGAGAAGGAATAAAATACTTTTCACTAGTGTAGCCTACCCTTTGGTCAGACAGAAAGTAGGCTATGTTTTCTATGCTTTTGATGTTCACTGCTCATATTGGTGCTTCTTCTAGAAAAGTCTACTATAGCACGTGGCTTTATCTAGACTCATGTTGAGCCATTTCTTATGAGTTGACATCCAGACCTGGAAGATGTGGTAAAGATGAGACAAACGCTGTGATAGACTGACTCACTGTTGTCTGGAAATGGATGCCTATTCATGGCTGTGTCATTGCAAAAGAATTTGCACTGGGCTCAAGTGAGAGCGGCTGCTAAACCAGCTAACCCGGCATAAGATCCAACCACAGTAAACTGCAAGACAGATAGTGTGCCTGTCAGTCTGACAACTGGAACCTGGGCGAGTGTAGACCCTTGTTGGTGTTTTTGTATGATTTGGAAGCAACGATGTGTGTGTGTGTGTGTGTGTGTGTGGTAATAGCCAACCCCCAGGTCTCCTGTATTGGGACTATTGATTGGGTGCAGCTGATCACCAGGGCATGACGTGGCTCTGTGATTAGCCTGACCTGGGTTATGTCAGTTGTGTCGTGAATGGTCAGTTGTATGAAAGTTGCTTCGTTCCCCCTTTGCTGTCCAGGGTGCTACGACCGCCTGGTGGGGGCTCCAACATCTCCTTTGGCACAGATGACGACCAGGCCCCTATACGCAAGAACAAGATGGCCTCCAGCATTTTTGATGGACCTGACGACCCCCATGCCCATCGAAGGAACAACCCACCAAGTAAATAAAAACCTTTGTTCAACAATTTTGTTTATTTCATGTTTTTTTCCCTGACCTTTAGCCAGGAAAGCAATAACAAATAGACAATAAAAGCTCTTTGAATAAAAATAAATGTAAAGGGGGCAAGTTGTGGATTCACATTGGACCACGTGATGTGTGAAGAAGTGTGCCCTTCTAGTGACTAGTGACATGAACTGCCCAGGGCTGTAGGCAATAGGGTACTGTCAACGGGATTCAAGACTTGAAGGTTACTCTGGAGCCACCAAGGTCACCAACGGCATTAAACCAAAAGACACACAGACATGAATTCGAGATGTAGGCCAATGTAGCTTTCATGTGCTGTATATTTTACATTCCCTGATGTACGAAGGAGTAAAGGATAGCCACAGCAGGGATTTAGAATTGAACAATTTCGGCCATTGAAGCTCCTTAGAATTTTAGGTTTTTACTTTTATAAAGCATTAACCCAAAACTGGTCAATTTAATATTGGTGGTGTGTTAAAGATGAATTGGCTTTAGATTGTATTACTTTAAACCTGTGCATAGTTTTTGAAAGAAAACAAAAAAAGTTACATTAAGTTACACAAGTTAAACTACTTCAATTAACTTTGCTAAAACCATATATTTGGCTTGACATCAGTCTCTTGCTGTAACTTGGTATTTCAGCCCCAGCCAGCTTTGGTTAGCTACTTGATTTGGGCAAGTCCCACTCTATTTTTTTTATTTTATTTTAGAGTTTTCTTTATTACTCGCACCACTCCTTTACTGCCTAGTGAGTGCTATTTTGTGTGGTAAGAAACATGGAGGAATCAAATCAGACGACGCGGTAGACGCCATGTCTAGACATGTGAGTGTTCAACTCACTAGCGAGCTTTCACATGCTTTCGCATTAGACATTTTGTAGCAAATCCATGTAGAAACTATGGCACATTAAAGAAGGGTGAGAAACACTGTCAGTGTCCTCTGACCTCTGAAGCTCACAGCTGCCTGCAGAGCCTTCCTGTCAGCCTCCCGGCTTTCTCTCTCACCCCCAGGTCACACTCAGGCAAGCCTGTCCTAAGAGCAAGACTCCATGGCTACGGATACACCTGGCCTGGGTTGTTGACAGACTAGTACAGATTTGTAGCACAGTTGTAAGTTGTTGGCTTTTCCTTTTAGCTGGCAATTGTGCCATTGTTTCAGTGCTAATATTAATAAGTCTAATAATCCAAAATGAAGTTACATGTGGTACATTTGGCTGTTTCGTTACTTGATGTAGATCATTGTGGGCCATACTGACAGCTTACTGTTTCTGGTTCTCCAGAAATCTTGCCCTCTCGTATATTAATGTGGCGGCCCTGAACAGAAAGATATTGTGATCGCTTAAGATATCCGTGACTGCTCCTCCTTAAAGTATATAAACATGGCTTCTGCAGAGCTTTGTTACTGCAGGAGAGTGTGGCTGTTGGGTTGTGTTCAGACTACGTTATGCTGTTGTAATAGCTGTTGCGTAGCATGGTTAAGCAGGTTTTAACAGGAAGTCCCGCCAGCGGCTTTGGTAGGTCGGATGATGACGACGATGATGGTGGTGCTGCGTGTTTGTTCAAGTGTCTCCCCGTAGGAGGCACTCTGTAATCAGAGCTGCTCTCATGCAGTGGATCTCTCCATACAGACACACACATTTTGCTCCACACCCAGTGCATAGGCTGTTTGACCTCCTCCTTGTCTACTGGGCGGCTGATCAGTCAAAGGTCATGATTACATTAGCCTGTGTGTTTGGAACAGTACGCCTCACACAGCTTAGGCTAGCTAACTCCCGCCCACCCCCCTTGCCTTTTATGGACATATTCCACTGTCCAGCACCATGATTAACTAACACAGAGTCTGAGATAAGGAGGGCCTTGTGGAGCCATGCCAGTGGCTCTTCACAATGCCTTTACCCCCCCCCCCCCCTTTTCACTCCAACACCATTTAGTGTACTTCTGGCCAAAATGGCTGCTCTTGTGTACGATCCTTTGTCCCAGACAGCAGCCCTTGTCTGAAGCTTCCCCTTACTGTCTGGCCTACAGCTGTTGCCTTATGTGGGCTGTTTGTACAGTCGGTTGGACTGTAAGTGTTGGCCAAACGGCGCTTTTTAATGCCCTTCCCAGCGAGAGGAGCGGGAGGTTTATGTGGTTTTTGGCCCTGGCCCAGGGAGGCTGTCTGGAAGGGGTCCATGGCTTTATCCTCTATGGGGTCGGTTGCAGTCCTGCCTGAAGGCCGGGGAATCGGATTTAGGGATGTTTTCGCCGGTAGGATTCCGTGATTCTCTCTCCCCAACCATGTCATCCTGGCCGACTCCAGTCCTGTTGAGCCGTGTGAAATACTGAGGGGGTGACATCTCTACAAGTGTGTCGGTTTGATGGTTTTTGAGTGTTGCTTCTATATAGGGCCACAGCAGCTTGTGCTTATACAGGGCCTCTGAAGCCTATAAACTACGTAGCTGGAACGGTCCATTCTAAACCTAGTAGCACATTCTAAACCTAGTTGCAGGTCTGCTGCCAGACGGTTATTTTGTTTTTTTGCATTTGCTGAAGTCATTAATCCTTTAAAATGTATTACAATGTATAAAGACTGCACAAACACTGTGACAGCCTTTATGAAGAAATATGAGTATGGGCCAGACAGATGCTATGGTAACATCATAGTCAGTGAGCTTACAGCCAACTGTGTCATTTAACATTGAAGAAATGGCTATTTAAGAATGATGTTATCTTAAATGACCTTGACCACTGGTAATCCTTGACCAGCTGTCTCACCCCCCTTCTCTCGCTTTCTTTTTTTCTTTTTCTCTTTTACTCTTTATCTTTTTCTATCAGCTGGTCAGCCCACTGGCATCCTGTGTGGGGAGCACTCGGCCCCTCTGAGGCGATGCCAGCAGCCGCTGATCTTCCCCAAGAACCTTGAGCCCGAGCTGACCACCATCACCAACTCTGGGGCCGAGGTGTGGGGCATTCGGGAGGTACGGTCAGACTTCACCCTCAGGCTCACCCCGCTACCCAGAGACTAGGACAGACGGACACACTGGCAGGGTGTCGCCATTTAAATCTAGACCAATGGTGGCCTTACATCTCGGCCATGTTATGTGTTATCTACAGCATTGTATTCTATGCAACATGGTTGGGTTAATATAATAGCAAATTTAACCGTTTGTGTTTGTTGCTATCGTTACAGGGGCAGAATGAACACAACAAAGCAAACGAAGGTAAGCTTTTCTCAGCACTTTCTGTAAGTGATGGCCGACCTGACATTTCACAGTTTCACAAACTTGCTTTAAAACAGCACCAAGACTGTATTTGTATGAGGGGAGAGGATGTCGCATTCCTCCTTTCCCTCGGCGGTCCCAGTAAACAGCAGCAGCATGCCACACATTAGCCAGGCCTCAGCCGGGGGACTCGTGGTGCAGCTCTGCTCCCAGAATGCCACCCTTCCTGCCTGTCCCAGAGTGACGTCACTCTGCTTGCCTCTCCAGCTCTTTGAAAAACAATACGTCCCACAAAGGGGTAATGGTTTCTCTGGCGCGCTCTCCGTTTTTCAGTGGGCACACACGCATACCTCAGCCGTCCCTGGGCCCCTTTGATGTTTTTTTGCCTTGTCATATGCAAGCACTGGTCTCTAGTCAACCACCTGGTCTTTTGTTACCATGACTATGGAGAGCTTTTTTATGAAGCTTCAGGTGCACGAAGGCAACCCATCATGATATGGACATAATGGGGGGGGGGGGTCAAACCACAACCCTTGGTGCATTCAGAAATCCATCGAACAAGCCCTAGACTATTCTTTAGAAGACAGAAAAAGCATGGCCATGCCTTGCCTCTAGCTTCTATGTGCGACGCCAGGCTGAGTTGGCCTTACCACTCTACATGTGGTTTGACCATCCATTTCTAAACCCACTAATGAGTGGCGAGAGGAGAGTCCTGTCTTTCAGCAGCGCTGAAGTGATTTCATTACAGATGAGGCTAGCCCCAATGGAGGAATGTTGAGTTGGTACAATTTATTACATCTGCTTAGATTCAGCTCTGCGTCCTCACACTCGGGCCCACTCAACACGAGACATCTTCTTCTTTCTCGCTCCTTAGCTTTTAAAATGGCTTTGCCTAAGCCTTATGTATGACGTTTTTATTGTTGTGACTGCCTGAGGCAGAATATTTGTTTTACTTTGACCTGATCAAATATCCCACATTTATCTATACTAATAAACGTTTGATGGCTTTTGTTTGGGAGCAATTAAATACAGGATGTGCTACCCAGTCATTAACTATGGGCACAGTGCTTAAATGTGCACTCATTCTTCCACCATCTCTAGAAAAGGCACATTATGCTTTAACAATTATACTGCTGCTCCACTGTGTTTGTGTGTAGAAAGTCCTGAGGAGGTGGAGGCTGACCAGGAGCAGAAAGAGGAGGAGCCACAGCCGTCTGCCCCGTCGGGGGCCTCTGGGGCCTCCTCTGCCAACACCACCCCTGGTGGACGAAGAAACCCCCCCGGCGGCAAGTCTAGCCTCATCCTGGGTTGAGACCACAACTTCGTTTTCGTTTGAGCGCTTTTTTTTTTATTTTTGAAAATAATGAATTACCCCCTCCTCCCTGTCACCCCCACTTACCTGCCTCTCCCCTGAAGCCCTTGTTGTCCCTGTCACACATTGTCTGTCTCAGCTTTTATCTACCCCTGTCTTCTCTCCCTCCCTTCACCCATGAACCTTTTGTTTTGACCTTTTTTCTATAAAAACAAAATTAAGCAAACTGTTGACAAAAGCACTTTATGTATCTCCACCCCCTGCTCTATTGCCACCCTTCCCGTAGTGCATCACGCCTGCTGGGAAAGGCATGACGCTTAGCTTGTCCCTCGTCCTCCGCTTGTACATGGTCAAGCAGTAAGTCATGAAAAGGATCTGATGCGTGGATTTCTAAATACAATAAAGATTGATATGAATTTGTTGGTGTTGCTGTTTGTGATTTTTAATGGAGGCAAGCTATAAACAAAACGACGGCCTTGCATAGCAGAACTTTTGCAGCCTTGTTCTACTTCAAAATCGTAAGTTCAGAAAAAGGTTTTATATTCCACAAGGAGGTCTCGAAAGCCTTTAGGGGTTTTTCTTTGTTCTGACAAAGTGTTTAGCACTGCTTGATTTGTTTCATTACCCCTTGGGCTGGTCATCGTTTTGTGTCCTAACGTTTGTTTCTGCAATCATTTGTCTGTTGTACATGCAAGCATTTATGGGCATTTGGTACTTCAGCAATTTTAGTCTATCAGGACTCAAAGGTAAGGCGTACTCTTCAGTCGTGGCTGTATTTCTCTGTGCTAGTACTAGTAGAATAATCTGGGAATATTGTAGTTGCTTAGTGTCAGTGAGGAATCATAATCTGTCTACAGCTGACATTTTTAACACTAACAGTTTGACCCAACATGAAATTAATTGGCATGATTAATCCAAGCGCTTATGTTTCTATTCATTAGTTTCTTTATCAGATAGCTTTTGAAGATTTTATACCTGTACTCAAGGCCTTTTCATAGAGAATGTCTAAAGAGTTGAAGCAATTATTACTTAGAAGTCATTTGTTTTACCAATGACATGAACGTGACAAATCATCTTGGGTTTTTCATAATTTGAATATAGTAATTTCGAGGTTCTTCGTGATGGTGGTGAAGTGTGCCTATTGTAAAGTGGTTACTTATGCTGTAAATCACAGTGACTTGTCTGGACTTATACCCTTAACTGAGTTATGAGTGGCTTTATTCATGTATTTACCCAAAGGCAGACTCTGTTTAAAGACGCCAAACAAAACAAAAAATTCCATACAGGTTTCTATTTAATTTTCCAACATTCCCTATGTAGCAACAAAATATAGTTATTTGCATCTGACACTCTGCCAGCTACCTCATTTCATCATCTGCTGCTATGCTATGGTGTGCTTTGTTACTGGTAATTATAGTAATAACATAGTAATTAATAAGCTAATAGTAATACTAGTTTGTTGCTGGGTCACCAGCTGTGAGCTATTTTAACTAAACACATTTGTTAGTATGACATTGATTTATTTAAAAACTTTTTTATTGTTCTTTGTCCACTCACAATTTTCTGATAAATCACTGTGTAATACTATAGCCTAATGTCAACAGATAATGAGAAGAAAAATTCGGAAGTTCCTACAAGCGTTATGCAGTCGCACCTCGGATAGGTATATGTTTAATAAACAGTCTTTTTATATGGATTATATTTATGTTAATGATATAATATTCATGTGCTGTTTATTGTACAAGTAAAATCTTGAAACGTACACACATAAAAGCTAATATAACAACAGTTCTGGAATGCAATTGTTACTTTTTATTTGTTTATTTAGTCAAACAAGTCATCATAGATGATGGTTTGATAGTCATTTATTTAGTATTTAAAAACCGTTGTCTCTTGTGCCCATCGTTGTTTTGATAGAAACTAGAAGCTGCAGCAAGGGTTTCTCTCAGGAGATCATGATCTCTCCCTTTATTTAAATATTTGCTCTTGCAACTTCCCTGCGTCCACCTGCAGCGGAGACTCATTCACTGAGAATGTCTCCCATGTATCCTCTCATGGATGCACGTGGCTGTGTCTGCTTTCGGGTCTGGCCAACTCTATCATCTTTGATATTCATGATATTTCCTTTACAAAATGTCATTCCGAAGACTATCCTTATCGGATATCCAAGCCATCCCACTCCTATGTATCTCTCCACCTGAAAAAGTTAACAAAGACAGTGGAGGCTTGTGAGTTAGTTAATTATCTGTTGTGACTGTCACATATCTTGACACTGATACTCACATTTACTAGTAATCCTTAATGAATTCAATTGAAAACAACCTGCTGACCCATCTAATCACTTGACAGCCAGTCATGTTCAAGTATCTCCTCCAAAGCTGGTCTCTTTTGGGGGTCTTGCGACAGGCACTGGGTGATGAGATCCTTACAAGCTACAGTACCAAAAGATTGGCAGTAGTAATGGTGAATATTGTGGGCATTGCATTTCTTCAAACCAAAACAAATCCACCTAAACTGAAACTACATCAGCTACTGTGCACGCTCATCCCCTTTCTAAATGTGTTTACCCTTTGATAGGCCTCTCTTAAAGGACTTGTGGCGGCCGGCCACCAAATCAGCCTTTTTGGCAAAGGGGATATAACCGCAGACCAGGTGAAACAACAGCACTCCCAGGGACCAGCTGGTGCTCTTGCGACCCAGGTATCTCCTCTCCCTGAACCATTCAGGAGGAAAGTAGGGAGGCGTGCCTGATAGATTGAGAACAAGTTACGAGGATAGAGAATGAATGTCTCAATGCATTGGGCACAAGTGACTGACTCTTAAGTACACTCGAGTCATCATAAGCGTAATCTTACCAGCGATGTCCCTGTACAACTCGTCCTTCAGCAGATCCCCAACGCCAAAGTCAATGATCTTGACCTGAAAGCTCTCTGTGTTCACCAGGAGGTTCTCTGGCTTGATGTCCCGGTGGAGGACACCGCGCTCACGGCAGTGGAGGGCGGCCTGCACCGCCTGCCGCACAAAGCCCCTAGCCACAGACTCTTTCACGGCCCCTTTGGTCCCAAAGCGGTTGGCGTAGTCGTTCAGGTCCATGCACGGAGCCGGTCGCTCCATGACCAGGATGTAGCAATCTGGCTCCTCGAACCACTCGATCAGCTCCACCACGTGCTCGCTGGTGGGGGGCTGGCAGACCATGGTCAACAGGGCCACCTCTCGAGGGAGGCCCCTTGCGGTTCCCGGCTGGAGGGAAGTGTTGTTGTTGGGGAGCCATTAGGTTTGGATGTGTGGTGCACTTAACTTACATTCTACCTAAACATTTATACATGACATTTAGGCTTGAGGATGTATCTAAAGAATTTATTTTATACAGACAGTGCTTACAATTGTTAAGAAAGGGAAGCACAAGTATTATTAATTCATAACAGTTATATTGAGAAGTGTTTTTTAAAGTGCAAAATCCTAAAAGCCTTTTAATGTGTCTGTTAAAAGCCTCTTACTATTCTGAGGTTGTCGACCCCGGTTCTCTCCTTGCTGATGTACTTAATGGCTACCTGTAAAGTTGTAGTTTTTTGTTTGTTTTTTAAAGCGGAAGAACTTCATAATATGAGAATGTTATTGACCTATGAATGAAATGGAATGGCAATTGGAAATGTTTTGAACCTGTCTTCCATCAGAGTTGCGTAGTCCTTCATACACCTGCCCACATCCTCCTTCTCCAAGCAGGTTTCCAACTGTGTAGCGTGCAGTGAAACTAGATGCCTCAATTCTATGTCCATCACAGGACCACTGCAAGGTGGGCCATTTCAACAACTTTTGCCAACACCTATGTGTTGGTAAAGGAAAACAATGTTGTGAAGTCAAACTACTCTCATTTTGTTGTCTAACTATGTCAAGACCTTGCTCCCTAGTCTCTACTTCCGTCAAAGCTTCCATACCATTTGAGTTTTCCCATAAGCCAAGGGAAATAATAATTGGTTTCATCTGAGGTGGCCGTACTTGCCCTCTTAGAATCATTGCCGGTTTCCTTGTCTGAAGGGGAAGACACCCTTTTCCTTTTGTGGCTATATGTCTTTGGTGGTTGGAGACTTTCTACAACCCTGGGGAGATTCTGAGGTGAGCACCCTGGTATCGAGTCTCTGACTCTGGGGTGCCTATGTGATTCAGCCTTCTTATTGTTTCCAACTTTGCGTTTCCTCTTCATCGTGTTATATAGTCTTGAAGAATTTCAAGCTTTACTTTTTATGGCTTTTATCTACATGGACAAAAATATTTGATGTTAAAACAGCATTAAACTGAAACGTGTTGATGAAATATTTAGTAGTTTACAGTTGAAGTAATATATAGAATGTTTTTTCAAAACAACGTTTCTGCCATTGTTTGGGGGAAAAAATACCATATCAGTAAATGTATTTAGGCCTTTAATCAGGTTTTTACAGTTGGTCAATTATATAAGTATGTGTTCAATTGTGGTGAATGTTGTTAGAACTTGCTGTGAAGACTGCCATTGTAACTTCATTGAGTTTTATAATTGTGGTTTTAATTAGAGGTTAAGCTAAAATCTCAGTTATGAAAGTGCACAACTCAATATATGTACATGTTTATGTCTACACTAAAAGTAAAGCATCAATAAATTGTATTTAAACTAGATTCATGAGTAAATATTAACTCTTGTCTTCTACATAATAGGATATTATGACAGGCTAAGATGGTGCAAATATTGTTAAGGAAACAGGAATATTAATAATAGTAATAGTCCTTGGGTTGTTGTTGTTTCAACATTGTGGAACATGCTAAATATATTGGATAATCCCTTGAATATATATGTTTATTACTATTTTATTTAGAAAAATGTAATCGAACATGGAACAAAAATGACTGAAAAAGAATGTCTTGTTATTTCTAACATTACATCTTTATGAATAATTTAACATATAAAACAAGTGAATTATTGATAGTTATTTTTCATAAGTTTCACTTACCTCAAAATTGTGAATTGAGATCTAATTTTGTGCAGCAGTCCAACCATTTTTGATCCAAATGACGTCACAATCTTCAAAATGTTAATGACATCATAATAGTTGTAGATCTTTCCAAATGTGTTTCTGATGATTTCTGTCATTCCGGAAGCTGTTATTATGACATCATCAAGAATTTTCAAAGCTCACAAATCACAGACATTCATGCATCTTTGCCTGCAGCACCACTCACAAAGTATTGCAAATTTGTAAATGCATTTCTTTCAGAACCATAACGCCAAAAGAGCCGTACAGATGGATCTTTGAATTCTCTCAATATTGTTTTGATTTTCCTTGAGTTACAACCAATAAAATATTCTTTATTCCGCACAATTGTCTGTGTTTGCTAGCATTTGAAATGATGTATAGGCAAATACTAAGACACCACTGATCATTGAACAATATAGTATGTTTCCAAACCATTTTGTTTGCTTTGTACCTTTTAGTTTGAACTTTGAACATTATTTATCATGCTAGACTTATTATTATTCCATCATTTCTTTTTGAGTTCATAATGATTTATTTATTTTGATAACAATTCAGTAATCAACATTATGCTGAGTCAACATCATATCCCTGCTTAAGTTGTGGCACCACATGTCTGCCACTAGAGAGCACTAGCATGTAGGCACATGAACTGTGCTTGTGTTAGTGGCACAGCCTGCGAATTAGTCAAGCTCACCAGGTGTACTCCGATCAACCATATTTTCTTCCCTACTATACAGTCTATGATCAAATAAGGGTTAGGTCTTACAAGGAGTCAGTTTATATTTGTTTTTAGACAAGTTCAAATCACACAACCCTAAAAAACAATACATCTGAAAATTGTGTCTCAGGAAGGATTTCAAAAGATGTGTTTCTCTTCTAAATCACAGGAACATTAAAAGGTTCCTTAATGTAGGTACAAGCCCAAGTATCCGAAAATGTATGTCAACTTTATGTCATCAAGAACGTCTTGAAGTTGCACCTAGACCGAGAACTGACTTTGTTTTTCACTGCTTACTTCCATCCACACATAACGCTCACGCTCTACCTTTCTGAACAATGAGCATTGTTGACGTTTTCTGCATACGTCAGCTTTTTCTGTTTTCCTGTATTTTAAGGCAGAGATGTCCTACATGTAGTTGTGCTACATATAGTTCCTGTTGTGTTCTCTGAGAAATCAGTTCAGTGTGTGACAGGCTAGAGTCGGCGTGTTTCATCAGCATGTCTGCTTTCAATCTGCTCTTTCTCTTCATTCTTACCCTGGCCTGCAGAGGTCTGGCTGGGAAAGGTATGTGCTAAAGTTTGTATAATGATACAAGAATTATGTTATATCTGCTGTTCCCTAAGTGGCTTACTGGAACCATGAGTGGTCATTCATATGTTGAATATTGTACATTCTAGTTTCACCTTCAATGATAAATGACCTGGAGTAAAAAAAAAAAAAGTGTTTGAATGATAATTACAGTACATGAGAAAGCTGACTGTGTGTGTGTGTTTGTATTTCCACCACAGTAGGAGCAGGACTGAAATGGGTCAACAGTGGGGGGAGCGTTGCCATCCACTGCTCGGTTCCCGATACCAGCCCGGACAGCTTGATTCTGGAGAGGGGTCTCAACCAGGACGAGAATGTGGTTTACTTAGCAAATACGGGCAAGTCCACGGTCGGGGACGGATTTAAGCACAGACTGCATCACCACGGAGACCTCACAAAGCTGAGCGTCACGATCAAAAATTTAACAGTGGAGGACACCGGCGCCTACTGGTGTATGTACACACATTTTGACAGTGCCACAGATGAGTTGAATAAGAGAAGAGGCCTAGGTTCAGTTCTGCTTGTGGTGAATGGTGAGTACTGACCGTGATTATAACTCGTAGAATGGGCCACATTCATCCCTTTCTCTAACTTACAAGGGGAGAATGTGTTGTGAAATGAAGAGCACTTGCAGTATGTTAGACGGTGAGGTTTGTGTTATTTGACGATGACTCTTTCCGAGGTAGTAGCGGTACTTGCCTGGGGTTTTGGGAGCAGGCTTGGTGTGTGATAGGGTTATAAAGGGGATGCTCTTGGTGTAGGCTTGATGCGTGCCAGGGTATTGGTTAAGTTGAGTCTGTGTGTGCTCTTGGTTCAGGGAGGCAATGTAATGGGGAGGACCATGGCAACCCCATGAATCCGGTTCTGGTGTTTGCCCTGATCGCTGGCTTCGTGCTGCTCCTCACTCTCATCATCTTCCTCTGGATCATCCCCAAGGTACATTTCTTGTCACATGTGTTTAAACTGTGTGCTTCTGTGTGTGTGGGTGAGGGTGCACGTTCTGTTTAAAAGAGTGCTTGCGTTCTGAGGCACAGGTCCTGCTCATTTACTGTATGCACCTGTGCTTGTGTGGGTGTGTGTGTGACAGCTCTGCAAGTTGTTTTTGGGGCAGGTTGAGTCACAAAGTAAATGGAATCTAAGGGAAACTCTGCCTCTCACCATTGATGTTCTGCCAATGCACTAACATGTTTTTATTCGTCTTTTTTTGTTGAAGATTTAAGATTTAAATAGATTCCCGGTGTGTTTGGGGTTCTATCCCACAGGTTTTAATCAAATAATGCGATGCATTTGTGACTGTAAAACGCTTGTAATATTTTGGATGTATCTCTTGATATTAATAGTTTCAGTTTAGCCTCTTGAGTAAGCCAGGAAATCCAGTTAATTGTTAAATCATTTTGTAAGATCTATGAGTTTGGTCATACTGTGTATTTTTCCAAGGGCTCTTCGAATTTAATTGAGAGAACAAATCGTTAATTCTTTATTGAAAGATTTCAGAAATATATATAAAAAGTATGATCACATGTCACATCACCTAAGCCCCGCCCAAAGATTTTTTTGCATCCAATTAAATATAAAACAAAACATGGACTTTCATCTGACATGGTTGTCCATCCTCTGTTGCTCTAGGTCAAAGCTAGGAGAGCCACCATGAAACCAAACCCACCTAGGACCAGCGATGTCTACGAGGAGATGCGTGCTACGCTCAGACGCTAGGGCATGGGGCCCAGGTATGGACACAAGCCTCTGTTCCAGTCCCACATGGGAGACTTGACTGAGCTGCAGGACCGGTCCATTCAGCAGGTCATGGAGACATCATTTTTATATCAAACGTCACGAGTTCTTGCATTTCACTGCCTTTTGACGCATACAGTATCTTCTGAAGTTGAGAATGTGTGTTTGTGTATGTGAATATGTGTATAGTGTTCTTTTGGCGTATTTGAGTGCAAACACAATGATCTTGTAAACAAGGTAACTTAGGAACATATTAGTTGATGTATTTCAAAATGTACCATAAAGAGTTAGGATTTTATCCTAGAAATTTATGTGTAACTTTTCTCAAATGGTGGATATTTCATTTTGATAGGAAACCCCTTATTCAAATCATATCGCAAATATTATTCAATTGTACATGAATGCAACTGTGGTCCTAAAAAAAACTCACTGGTGTGAAATGAATACATGTTTTAGTAATGAAAACACTGGTTTGAACAACAGGAAGCCGATACAGATGCTGCATTAGTCTGCCAGATAACAATTCAGACTACAACAACTTTGTGGGTTCTCTGAATCAGTTGAAGCTTGCCTATACATGTTTGTCTGACCTGGTGTGCCGCTGACAGCTGTTAGACCTTAGTACATTCCTGTTAAAGAGAAGATTTTGTGGGAGAAAGAAAAAAAAAAAGCTGGGTAGTTGTCTTCCTTCCTTCCTTCTTTTTTATCATTACACTTTCATGCTTTATTACTTGACTGTGATTTGTTTTTATATACCGTGTAAATATTCTACTATCCCAGTCTTTTTTAATTGACTAGTGTAGTCCTCGTCTTGCCTGTGTTGAATATAAGATATTTGTTATAAGATGAGGAATGTCTGATTAGTTCCTGTGGTAAAAAGTGTATCCTTGCATGCTGTCTAAAAATATTTTCTGTCAAAATAGTCCTTGTGGAACCGCATGTTTTTTCATCAAGAGGTCAAGTTAAAATACATTTTGAAGTATTTGTAAATACTATTAATGTAAATAAAACCCCTAGAAAATAAAGTACATTGTAATATAGTATATGAATCTACTGAATATAAAATATAATTCATTCTATGTACCCCTACAGTATGTATATAGCATCCTTTCAAATATTCTCATTGTAGATTTATAAGCTTGTAAATAGAATGTTTAAGCTGTGTACTTTCTGGATGTTCATCTGGTCCATATCTAATGGTATTGGGGTTGTACCCCTGATAAAAACCAACTTGATGTTTGGGATTTTTATTCTCATTAGTGTGCTTGCTTTAGCCAAGCCATACTACTATAATCTCACAAATACATTTGTGTGCTTGCTTGCAGCAAGTCACACTGCTGTAAATTTCATAATGCCAGACATGGCTCTAACATAAAAATGTGCGTCCTGGTAGTAGGTGTGTGCTTTTTATACTGTGACTTGATACAATGTATCATAACAATAACACACCTTATTATACTCTGCTCAGAGCCGTTTCAAAATAGCTTAATTAAGGACTCAAGGTAACCTTTCAGCAACTCAAGCTGTGGGAAAGACAGTAGGCCTACTTCTACATTATATTATAATGATAATTCATTATTAAGGTCATTATTGATGTGAATTGCAATTGTAATCACATTTTGGACAAATATTGCTCAAAGACATTGGTGAACACTAACAGTTTTATCAATTAGTTCCAAACAAATCTTTCACTTCAGAGATGTTGTTATCTGGGTTATTTAATCTTTTACATGTATTTACTGAAACTGGTCACGTTCAAAGGTAATCATGTAACTTGTCACTGGGTTACATGTACCCTGCAGGCAGAAAAACCACACGTTAAACACCTTATTTAGCAGATATGTGTGTTTTGTTGTGTGGTTTGTGGATGGTAACATGATGACTGTTGTTTTCCTTTGCCGTTTGTTCTGTAAATTACAGCGAGATGGTCGCAAAGGTGTTAAAGGCTGTGTCTGTGTGCTATGACATCCTGCACGCATCAAGAGTGGAAGCGTGGTGGTCCGCTTGACGTGTCTCAGGAAATATGGCCATGTTTGGGAGGAAGTTAGGCCCCACATGCAGACTCACACACAAATACATGTCATTGACTGTCTCAGATCAAGACCATAATTTAGCCTGCAAGACCTGGGCAATAATGCATTTGAAGGTTAGAACAGTATTTAGTTTCAAAGCAAAATATTTCACTGATTGTAAAAGCGCTATAATTTCTAATAGCAACCTCATCCTTTTCATCAAATACACAATTAACATATCACTTGGGGAAAAAAAGTCAGAGACTCTACTATTGTTTGTTAAGGTAGAAATGATTGATGAGGCATATCAAAATGAAACCATGACATGTGTAATTAAATTTGCTGGTGTTGCCAGGTATCTCAATTAACATTCTTTATAGGGTCTGGTGAAAGGATGCCACTACAGCACTATATTTAGTCAACACCATTGTAATATGCTTTTTTTTTTTACTTACAGTCCATAATCTCCCATAGTTATTTTGTATACATTTTAATAATGTATGTCAGAACCAATAATGTAGGCCTATCTCTCATGACCGGAACCTCTTCCTGAAAAATACCTAATTATTACTCTCTTGACCAAAAATATTGGCACCAGGACTCGGATCTGTGGCCCACGTTGAGGCACCAAAAGGTTCCGGGCACAGGTCAAGTATGAAATAAAATCACAAACTTAGATAAAAACAAACAGATTCAAACTAAACAAGAAATGCATTTCCCTGCGCAAATCCAATGTGATGCATCACAGTTATTCGACTGACCGCCTTAGCGCGCAGAACCTACCCCTGCAGCACAAGCGGACTGCGGTCCAAAACCTGTTTGATGACAAGGGGGCTTATTGCCGCTAGATCGGTCGTGCCTCTTCATCATAATATAATGGTGGACACATATGACGATAAAGTACTACCGTTTGGTTTTATTTTCAACAAGGTCAGGCTTTCACCGACAATGCTTTTATGTGTTCAAAAAGTATGAGTTTATAATTCAAAACAGGGTGGCATGAGCAGTAAGTTCTCCCTGTCAAAATGGGCTACTTCATACTATTCAATTGAGGTTGCCCATTTGGAGGATGAGACTCAATTTTCAGTTGTATTTGCTACAGGGAAGCCCACCTATACGTTGCCTTCTCAAGGCATTGCTTGTTTTACTTTTTAACGATTCACTTAATACAAATTCCCCTTGCCTTCTTGCATCTTTCTTATTTGATGTAGATTTTTCCTGCTCTGAGTCTGTGTATGTCCGTGCAATTTGTAGCCAACACCAGGCCATTACAGTATAATTTGAACAAGCTAACTTGTAACCTCGTGAGAGCTCCAAATCTAGCTAAAACCCTGTCTGCCAAGGTAACAGTAAATATATATTATATGATTGATTCGATAGCATTAGGAAAACAACCAACTATGGAATAATTAGCGATATGGTGACGCCGTTTTTACTCACAGGCGCATTGGTGCAGGTGTCCTAAACTTTCTGATATTAATGATTTAGCTTTCCCACTTCTGACACCATGTTTCGATGTCAAATAAGGAGACGGAGTCACTGATGCAGTTTTCAACTGGTGCTCGATGTAATAGCCTAACCAAGACAGATGTACAAACCTAACAACATTAACGTCAACGCTAGATGGTGGTATATGACCGTGAAAACTCTCTGTCCAGTCATTTCAATGGGGCCAAGAACCGATAAAAAATAATAATTCAAAAATATAACACGTGAACTGATAACTTAGCTGTATGTAAGCGCAACGGACTGCAATACCCAAGACATGTGGTCACAGTAGAGTAATCTATTGGATCTCAACTACGGGCGTTGATAAGGCGCAAAAAACAGGCTTATTATTATTAATAATAATAATAATAATAATAATAATAATAATAATAATAATAATAATGATAATAATAATATGACTTTCAGGTAACAATATGTGTTGCATCTGACGATGCATCACATAACAACTCAACGTTGACAGAAGTGCTGCAAAGCCCAGAGCAGACAGTGAAGTCAGAAAGGCAATGAACATCACACATTCAAACACATAGTGAGACCCACCTGGTTCTAATAAATGGGTTCCTTTTTTTTTCTAAACCCAGGCAATTTATGCAATGCGCATCGACAAAGCACAGATAAAAACGTTAATCTTACAATTTATTTCTGCAGCCTACAGCGAGATTTGAAAAGTTAATTGTCAATGATAGAGATTTGAAGATATTTCTGTGGTAGGCAGGGATTTTGTTTGATGAGCGATACACTGAAGTGCTGCAATTAATGCATAGGTTGGGGTTGTCTTGGGAGCTTGAAAATAGCGTTGTATTGTATAGTGTTAAAAAGGTGAGGACCAGCGTCAATTGGTTTGTCAATAAAAAATGCAATGCATTTTCTTATCACAAGATGGCGCTTTGAGTCCAGTTTATGAAATCTTTGCCGCTTCCGCCAACGTAAGTAAACAAGGCAATTCTTAAAGCCAGACTCAGGCCAATTTAGGACTTGTCGTTTGTTTGACGTGGTTTTTCATAGCCTTTTACATGGTTTTGCTGCCGTATCTAACTCTACGCACTCTATAAGCTTGTGATTAATATTAGATGAAGTCCTTTTCTTACTGTATCATTTTAGCCTGTTGAGTTTATAAAACAACAAACATGTTTGAGTCCTCAATGAAGCGGGATGTTTCACAGCACAGCGCACTGTCTGCAGTGATTGCATACTGATTAAAGTTGGAAAGTTTAATCTTGATATCAATTATGCTTTTTTACTTCTGAAACGCATGGTGGTCTATGGAGCCTCATTGACTTCCATTCAAATTGTAGCTCAATGACTGTTAATGCTATAGACTTAATTAAGGTCAAGGTATCTAAATACTCAGAGCAGCATACGGAGTAAAGATTCAGTCATTGAGCTACAATGTGCGTGTGTGTGTACACACACACACACACACACATACACAAACATATATATCATATATTTTAATATATGATAATAAATGTATCATATATTT